>CM076580.1:742412837-742615602 GCA_034641835.2 Pinus albicaulis | reverse complement strand
AATAAGCATATGAAACTTCTTTTAAGGGTTATCTCCGATTCTCCGATTGCGATTGAACTTTTAAATTTGATTTGTTTTTTATGATAAGGCCTTGTATATTGGATCGGATCATAAGTTTTGAATGTTGAATTTGTTTAGTAAAAAAAAAAATGAATTTTTCCAAAACAATGAATTTTATTTCTAAGTGTTTTATTTCTATAAGAAAAAGAAAGGGACCCTATTTCTAAATGAATTTTATTTCTAAAATTTTTAAGAAAAAGGGAGGGTTGTTGTATAGTACAACACTTTCTTACATTCCCACGGAGGATCAGGATGCTGATATCTTGACGAAGGCGCTCACTAGGAGAAAATTCGAATACCACATAGGCAGGATTGGGGTAGAAGATAATCCCTATCTTGTTGAAAGGGAGTGTTGAGATTGCAACAAGATGATGAGCTTAGTGAAAAGAGTCGCCTTCACTAAGTGGGCCCGTAGGCTATTTTTGGTACAAGTCTATTTTTAAACATGTCGATCATATTCTATGAGTTTCAGGGTACTATTTGTGGATGGTTGGTCAAGTTGGAAAAAATAGATGGACTTCTATTTTTAGACATACTAGGCGGAATCTATTTTTAGATTGCCAGTCTAAAAATTAGATATGTCGAATATTATTAGCTCTTAATAATATTTGGACTATAAACATTATCTTATTCTCTTGGAGCACTTCAGTTAAGTGCACAGATGTGGCACAGGAGATGACAAAAGGAATTACGCTATTCCTAAGGGTTAAGTGGAGCTATTGCATGGAGACTTCGGTTAGAACTCATGTGACAGAGTTTGGTAGAGTTATTGAGGTAGTTGGTGGAGTTGTGTTCAGTTTAACTCAGTTAGACACAGTTGAGCTAGTTGTATCTAGTCTAACTGATTGATACACTAGTGAGAGTGGTGTGAATTAATTATTAATTAATTCACTAAATATTAACTCATTAATCAACCGAAGAATACATCAGTTAACTATAGTGCATGGACAGTTTCAGTGGAGACCAGTGGAGAGGTAGGTGAAAGAGTAGGTTGACTATCAGTTGTGACTATAGTGTTGCATGATTTGCAACACCCAGTGATTGGAGATGCCAATGAGGATTGCGTGAGCAAGGCTGGACCAATTCGAGTTCATTCAGAGCCAATATTCAGCAGGGATTGCGCAGTAGAGGCAGGCTAGCAGGTGGCAAAGATCGGTGCATGGATTTGCTAGATCGGGCCTGATTAGTGTGTAGCGATTGTATTGTACTGAGAGCTTGACATGATCAGCTTTGTATGAGAATTGTTACATGATCTCTATGACATATATTATATACAGATAGTTGGGATTTTTAGCTTCAGGATTTCCCGTTAAAACAATGTGTTCATATGTGTGAATTTTTATGGTTTCAATGTGTGCATGCAATTGATTTAATTTCCGCAAGTAATGATTAATAGTAGAAGAGATTATGTATTATGCATGAAGTCAAATAGTGTGTGATCAGGAGAATCTTGGATGTATAACGCATTAGTTATATAATTTCTACATGGGCTTTGCAGCGCACCTTGGCAAACCGGGTCTCCTTGATCATCCCTCTCCTGCTTTCCAAGTCTAGATCTCACTCCTCACAGGCAGATCTATGATGCTTTGGGTCCGCTCAACGGATACCATCCAGAAACTCTTGCTCGCCCTAGAGCATCAATTGGGGAAGAAGGTGAAGGCTCTTAGGAGCGATAATGGTGGTGAATTCATCCCTGGCGAATTCAAGGACTTTTGCAGTGCAGAAGGAATTCGAAGAGAGCTCATAGCACCTCATAACCCACAACAGAATGGGGTAGCTGAGCGGAAGAGCAGAACGATCGTGGGTGCTGCACAGGCGATGTTGCATGATCAGGGCCTTCCCATACACTTGTGGGCTGAGGCATGCAATACTGCGGTTTATGTGAAAAACCGTTGTCCTCACAGGATACTTGGCATGAGTACACCCGATGAGGCATTTTCTAGTAAGAAGCCTGATATTTCTCATTTGAAGATTTTTGGCTCACTTGTTTACATTCATGTGACGAAGGATGCCAGGAAAAAGCTGGAGCCAACTGCAGAGGTTGGGATATTTGTGGGGTACACTGATACACCCCACAACTATCGTGTGTATTTTCCAAACAGTCGGAAGATTGTTGTGTGACGGGATATCAAATTTCATGAGGAGAAAGCCATGAAGTGTTCACTTGAGAAGAAGCCACACTTGCATGCATATGAGGAGCTATTAGTTTCTAAGGATGAGCCTTAGGATGTGGATCAGCCACAAGAGGAGGTTCATGGAGTGGAAGAAACCACTCATGCAGCGCCAACCATCAGAGGGCGGAAGCGCACTACAGAAGCTGAGCAACTAAATCTTGATGCAGAGAAGAATGTAGGAGCACCTACATCACAGCGTAGATAGAGACAGTCACCTGACCGATATACTGGATACATGGCTCTGATGAGCAAGTGTATCGTGACAGAACCATCCTCTTTCGAGGAAGTTGTGGAGGACCTTGCATGGGTAGATGCCATGGTGGAAGAGTATGATTCGATTGTTAGAAAGTGCATGGGAGATTGTCCCAAGGCCGGAAGGGAAATCAGTGGTAGGTTCGAGATGGATCTACAAAGTGAAGAAAGATGCTGACGGGAGCGTCGAGAAGTACAAGGCAAGATTTGTTGCCCAGGGCTTCTCACATATTGAGGGGATCAATTATGAGGAAACCTTTGCACCTGTCACAAGGTATTCTTCCATACGGAGCATCCTAGCTCTCTCAGCGCAGATGGGATGGCACATTCATCAAATGGATGTGACGACTACGTTCCTCAACGGAGTCATTGAGGAGGAGGTGTACATAGAACAACTCGAAGGTTTCGATATCTTCAGTAGCGAGTCGCATGTGTGCAGGCTCAAAAGAGCGTTGTATGGGTTGAAACGAGCACCTCGTGCTTGGTACACACGGATAGACAGTTATTTCACCAGTCTTGGATTCACCAAGAGTGAGGCGGATCCGAACCTATACCAGATTGTGGTGGAGATGGGATTGGAAATTTGGCAGTGCAGTGATGGATTGTTTTTGTCTTAAGGCCAGTATGCCCGAGAGATACTGGAGAAGTTCAACATGCATGGTTGCAAGCCTATCAACACTCCTCTTCCTGGTGGTTGGAGGAAAGAGGATGCTACATCAGCAAAGGTAGTGGATGCCACTATTTACCAACAGTTGGTGGGGTCGCTTATGTATCTAGTCAATACACGACCTGATATATGCTACGCTATTAACCATCTTTCACAAGCTATGGTTGAGCCTACCAAGCTCTTTTGGAAGGCGGGGAAGCATGTATTGAGTTATCTCAGAGGCACATCGGGATATGGATTATGGTACAAACAGTCGGATGAGGTGAAGTTGCATGGCTTCACGGATGCAAATTGGGAAGGGAGCCAAACGGACAGAAAGAGCACATCTGGAGGGATTTTCATTATTGGGTCGACAGTAGTTTCTTGGTACAGCAGGAAGCAGAGATCTGTGGCACTCAGTTCAGCGAAGGCCGAGTACATGGCAGCGAGTTTGGCTGCATGCGATGCTATATGGATGAGGAAGATCCTGGTCGAGTTGTTCAATTCACACTTAGATCCTATTGTGATATATTGTGATAATCAGAGTTGCGTAAAACTCTCAGTTAATCCAGTATTTCATGATAGATCTAAACACATTGACATCTGGTATCATCATATCAGAGATTGTGTGCAATAGAAGATCATGTTACTTTCTTACATTCCCACGGAGGATCAGGATGTTGATATCTTGACGAAGGCGCTCACCAAGAGAAAATTCGAACACCACATAGGCAGGATCGGGGTAGAAGATAATCCCTATCTTTTTGAGAGGGAGTGTTGAGATTGCAACAAGATGATGAGCTTAGTGAAAAGAGTCGCCTTCACTAAGTGGGCCCGTAGGCTATTTTTGGTACAAGTCTATTTTTAGACATGTCGATCATATTCTATGAGTTGCAGAATACTATTTTTGGATGGTTGGTCAAGTTGGAAAAAATAGATGGACTTCTATTTTTAGACATACTAGGCGGAATCTATTTTTAGATTGCCAGTCTAAAAAATAGATATGTCGAATATTATTAGCTCTTAATAATATTTGGACTATAAACATTATCTTATTCTCTTGGAGCACTTCAGTTAAGTGCACAGATGTGGCACAGGAGCTAACAGAAGGAATTACGCTATTCCTGAGGGTTAAGTGGAGCTATTGCATGGAGACTTCAGCTAGAACTCATGTGACAGAGTTTGGTGGAGTTATTGAGGTAGTTGGTGGAGTTGTGTTCAGTTTAACTCAGTTAGACACAGTTGAGCTAGTTGTATCTAGTCTAACTGATTGATACACTAGTGAGAGTGGTGTGAATTAATTATTAATTAATTCACTAATTATTAACTCATTAATCAACTGAAGAATACATTAGTTAACTAAAGTGCATGGACAGTTTCAATGGAGACCAGTGGAGAGGTAGGTGAAAGAGCAGGTTGACTATCAGTTGTGACTATAGTGTTGCATGATTTGCAACACTCAGTGATTGGAGATGCCAATGAGGATTGCGTGAGCAAGGCTGGACCAATTCGATTTCATTCAGAGCCAATATTCAGCAGGGATTGCGCAGTAGAGGCAGGCTAGCAGGTGGCAAAGATCGGTGCATGGATTTGCTAGATCGGGCCTGATTAGTGTGTAGCGATTGTATTGTACTGAGAGCTTGACATGATCAGCTTTGTATGAGGATTGTTACATGATCTCTATGACATATATTATATACAGATAGTTGGGGTTTTTAGCTTCAGGATTTCCCGTTAAAACAATGTGTTCATATGTGTGAACTTTTATGGTTTCAATGTGTGCATGCAATTGATTTAATTTCCACAAGTAATGATCAATAGTAGAAGAGATTTTGTATTATGCATGAAGTCAAATAGTGTGTGATCAGGAGAATATTGGATGTATAACGCATTAGTTATATAATTTCTACATGGGCTTTGCAGCGCACCTTGGCAAACCGGGTCTCCTTGATTAGCCCTCTCCTACTTTCCAAGTCCATATCTCGCTCCTCACAGGCAGATCTATGATGCTTTGGGTCCGCTCAACGGATACCATCCAGAAACTCTTGCTCGCCCTAGAGCATCGATTGGGGATTCCCTCATCTCTTCAAAGACTCATTCATGGAGGTAAACACCTCGATGCCTCTCTTCCCCTTTCTTTTTATAACATTGAGAGAGATGCTACTATTGCCATAACCCTTCGTTTGAGAGGCGGAGCTACCGGGCACTCCTCAATAGCACCAGATTTCTCCTACAAGGATGTTGTACATGCACATCCCAAGAAAGAAGCTCAAACCCCTGCAGCCCCCAAGCCTTTTTTTGTTGACAGGTTGGAGGATGTCCCATCCATAGAGATCTCCCATCCAAAGCTAGCAGAACAGCTTCAAAAATACGCAAAAGCCACAATCATCTGCAGATTCAACAGACTATGGCCTCAAATAAAGAATCTCTACGACTAGATCTACGCCAACTGGACCCACAAATGTACTATCATCTTCTGCTCAAAGGGCTTCTTTATTGTAGTTTTTTATCATGGCAAGGACTACCAGAGAGCTGTTAAAGAAGGACCATGGTTCTAGGGACGTGCAGGGTTATTCCTTACACCCTAGTTTCTAGATTTCGATCCCTCCACGGCCATCATCACCGAGATTCCAGTGTGGGTCAGACTTCCCAACTTACTGGCTCACCTATGGCACCCTTTCGTCTTTCAAGGTATTGGAAACACCCTGGGCTGCTATCTGACTACAGACCCCTATAGGGATTTCCAGGGGCTCTACACACATGGAAAAATATGTGTTGAAGTAGATATTAGTAAAGGGCTGCCAGAAAAATCAATCTCGAGATCAGTGATTTCCTATGGACACAAACTCTAGATTATGAGAACATAGCTTTTAGATGTCGCTATTGCTATCAGACAGGGCACCTTCAGAACACATGCCCCGCGTTCTGGGAAAAAAAGAAGCAAAATCTCCCCAAATCTAAACCCAAAAGATGGATACAAAGTTATCCGCCTCCCATAGATGATGATGAATCTTCTAGCTCAAAGGAGGAGGAGAACGAGGTAGAAATGGCACAGGAAAATCAGACGAAGGACCCCTCCTTTGAAGCCCCTCTAGGACCCACTGTCACTATGGCCACTCAGAAATGTAACCATGAGTCCTCCTCATCCGACACAGATAAGGAGACACCTCCTTCAGTCAACAATACACTACAAGTGGTTCTAGCCCAGCCGCACCATTCAGGTTGGGTCAAAGTCAGCAAAAAGAAAGGGAAAAAACTCTGCACGGAGGATTCTGCCCAATCTGGGTAGAACCTTGTTTCTCTCCTCTTTTGTTTCTCAGTCTAGCATTTATGTTCTTTTGTTTGTTCCATGCTCACTCTTCAGGACCGAGGTTGATAATTTGTCATTTCCAATTGGCCCGTTTCTTGTTTCTCCTGATTATAATCTATTTTTGTACCATATGATCGATCAATAAAATTAGTCTTATTTAGAAAAAAATAATAATAATAATAATTATAAGTAGATTCATTTATAACACTAATACTAAATCCATCATGATATTTAGAGAGCCAACACTGAAACTCGAAGGTCAAAGTTAGAGTGGTATTTAAAAACATGAATTAAAGTCTAAAAATGTTGTATTTTCTCTTAAATGATGATTTTCACATGGTGTTAGTGTGAGAAGTGCACATTTAAAATGGATAAATAGATTTTAGTTAATTATAAAAAGATGTCCTATAATAATATTAAGAAGTATAAGTTCTTGAAATTAGAAATTACTTACAATTAAATTAGTTTTGATGAAGATCAGAACAACACATGTGTACTCTTTGCGGGGTTGGGCTGGGCAAACATTTAATTACACCGAAGGATGCTGGAACGACACCGAGCATCTAATTCTGCAACTCATGATGATAATGATGAGCATATAATTAGTTTGTTGCAAGATTTGGATCCCAATATCTCACATGGAATGAGTAGTGCCTAGTTGTTTTCCCTTAAACATACTGGACAAAAAGCGACTGAATAATCAACTTTCTTCAGTACTCTGCTCCGGTCATGGCTGAAAAAAGATGAAATTACTAGACTGTAATTGAAATCATGGAGTTTCGCAGGGAAATGGTCTTGTGAGACCAACAGGAAACTTCAACATGCTCGCTAGCGAGTTGATGGAGTGGAATGAAAAAAATGAATATACAAAAATGGTTTCCCCAAATAAATATACAATAAATGGACAATAAATATACAAAATGGTTTCCCCAAATAAATGGACAATAAATATACAAAATGGTTTCCCCAAATAAATTACTCGGATGACCGGTAAACTTACCCATCTTGAGCATTTTTCATTTAAATCATCAAACTCTACAAAGCCTGGCCACTTCAATGACTTTGACTCGAATAAAGCAAACCCTGCATCTTGGATCATACGTGTCAAACTCTTCCTGCAACTAGAGTCAAAAGCTATTATAAAAATATGTTTTTAAATCCACAATTTTCTCAACATATACTTTTCAGTTTCTTACCTCTACTAAATGTTACACAAACACCAGATTGTGCCAAAGTAAATATAATATCCCTTGCTGCAACTATTTCTATGATTTTGGATCTATTCTTTAAGAACTGTAGCTTTAAAAACCAGAGGAAACTCTTCCTGCAACTAGAGGAAACTCTTTTGGATCATACGTGTCAAACTCTTCCTGCAACTTTTTCTCAAACCAAATGACCTATTTTTTTTAGATGATTTGAGGAAACATCAACATAGATGGCATTTTGAATTTTTTTAAGCAGGGACATTTTTCTCAAACCAAATGACCACCTGTGCAACTATTTTTTTTAAACAATGTCGGTTTATATAGTGAAAATCGATAATCAAATGTAGCATGAAATTCAAAATACCTGAATTGTTAGTCGGGTTCCATCTGTTTATTCTTAGCAATTTCAAAATATCAAACAGTAGCATGGCCAAGCAGCAAGACAGATTCGAATACAACCTCCTAAAATATCAACAAAATTCAAGAAATTCAGTAGTACAACGTAAATAATATGGCAACAGCCGGAATAGAATGTGAAACGAGCCCAGGTTTGAAGCATAGTTTAAGGCAACTGTGTTTATTTTCTTAATAAATTAATTGTGTAATCTCTTTGAAGCCTTTATATTTTGTGTTTTGTCTATAGTTGTTAGATAATTATTACATTGAAAAATTTTCTTAATAAATTAATTGTGTAATCTTTTTGAAGTGTTTATATTTTGTGCTTTGTTTATAGTTATAGTTGTTAGACAATTTCACATGCCTTAATTAAATTTAAATGAGTTATATCTATAATATAATATAATATAATATATAAAGTTTCTCAATCTTTACGTTTTAATATTTGCATTTAAACTTTTTTACATGAATATAAATGTTTGGAACATGTAATTCGATATGTACGCATCTAACAAATTTAAATCTTTTATTATTATTCTCCATTGTCAAGAAATTGTTGTTTCATTATGTTATGCAAACTTGGTTATGACTTTCAATGTGAACGATTTCGAAAATCCTTAATGGGAAAATAATGTTTTCCAGGCCAAGATTTGATAAGTGTCAAGAGATAAAGAAAGTGTTTGTCATTTGAAAACTTCTTAGAATATTGTAATTATAACAAAAGTAGAATGAAGTTTCATTTTTCAAATAAACTAATATTAATCAAATTAAAGAATATATAAGTTATGTTTACAATTTTAGAAGTTTAATTTTATTATAGTTTTCAAAAATATTAAAAAAAAGTCATAAACATTAAAAAGGAAAAAACCAACCTAGATCCATTTTAAATCACAAAAGATTTAAAATTTAAATATTATAATTATGAAAAAAATTCATATACACTCCTTTTATTAAATTATATAATAAATAAAATATTTAATTAATTAATATAATCATAATCAATTTTAACTTGAAAACTAAATCTTTACTTAATTAATATAATCATAATCACTTTAACTTGAAAACGAATTCTTTACTGCATATGTTTAATTTATTTAATTAATATAATGAAATAATATTTAAATTTTAACATTTCGAACTAAACTACTCAAATCATCATTGTCATGATGGCTTTTTCCATTCAAATTTCCAATTTAAAGGTCTTTGTCACAATAATATAATGTGGTCTCATAAGAAAAAGCATAGGAATTTGAAATATCAGCCCCACACCCCACTTGCACCAATTTCGAAAATCCCATCCACCACATTTAAATGAGTGTATCACCATCACCATTGAATTGGTGTTGCACTTTCACTAATCTCCCTCCGTGTATTATCTATTTCTATGATTTCTACTTATTTATGTATGTATATAGGATTACACTAAAAAAATTGATAAATCTATCGGAAGGATAAGCGTTGGTTTTTTATTCTCCCCCTAGAGTTTGAACATGACCTGTGTTTTTATGGTGGGTCTCAATTTTTATTTCGATTGCAATGGTATTAGATTCCAAGTCGTGCTCTCTATTTTCCATAATACTAGAGAACAAAGATAAAATAAAAAATAAAAAACAAAGGGTCAATGGCACAGATTCAAGTCCAACACCAAGAACCTGGTGTTTCACAGCAACAACAAACAATTGTTGATGTCAGTGACAATAAAAAACTTGTTAATGGGAGCGACAATGAATCAGAAGTTAAATATTGCTAGCCTAATGTTTGTTAGAGTTCCAATAAATATTGAAACTTGTAAACTTAAGTAGCGATCTTATCAACTAAGTTGTGAGTCTTATTCTTATGTATTGAGTTATAAGTTTTATCTTCTAGTTATAGCTAGAAGCCTCTATTGCTCCTATAAATGAGGTTTGTGTATAGCTCATTTTCTCAAGTAACGAAGTGTGTTTTCTCTTGGTTTTTCATCTTCTGATCTCTTGGTCGAAGGATGTTTTGTTTTTGCAGTCTGATCTTGGTAAGGGTCTTGATTCATTTCCAGGTTCTTATTATTCATTTATTTTTATTTGAAATTAATTTCAAATATTTATAGTTTTTATCATTATATATTCTTTCTTAAAATATTTGATAATTCATGTGGTTGAGAATTAGTATGAAATTCATTTCAAATATTTATAGTTTTTATTATTATATATTTTTTCCTAAAATATTTGATAATTCACATGGTTGAGAATTAGTATGATAATGTTTAATTGTAACTAATCTTATGGAGCCCAAAACAAATTAATAACAAGAATATATGATCTTTAATAATTAATATAAAATTTATATTTTAATTACCCATCATTGGAGAGTAAATTGCACACTTTATGTGCATGCATTCAACAATGAATTATGTTTGTGGTGAGATGATCTCCCCAAATCGTGTATTCCTTCAGTGCTCCTTTGCACCTTTAGGGGCAATTGCTAGTAATACCTGTCTTTTCAAAAATCTTTAGTGACGTAGTTCAAATAATGTTATGAGGCGAGGGCGATAATCACACGATACAAGGTATGGGAAATACCACCAAAATCATAAATATCATATCACCAAAATCACGTATTACGAGGCAAGGCCCAATAACATTTTTAAATTTACAACCAATAACAGATAAATGTTAATAATTTTTTTACCCAAAAAAAATTAATAAGTGGTCAGCCTAAAACACACTGTGTAATACCTGTTGGCAGCAAACATAATAAATGAACACATTAAAATATAAAGTATCCAAAAGTGAAAGCCAAGATTAATAAATAGGGAAGAGATGAAATGAATGAAATAATATTATTATAAAATTGAAACATAAGCATTAAAAAGAATATTAATATTTCAAAAAGGATTAAAATAATTATGGAACATAAAGTAAATCAATAAAGCAATTGACCATTTTTTATAAGTCAAAAAAAAATTGTTGGTAAATAACAAATAAAAAGCTAAAGAAACTAGATTTCAACAAACTAAACAATTCCAAAAATATAAATTATAATATAACCAAGAATGAAATATTTAAGAATGAGTGTCCTTTAGTTTTCATAGAAATATGTTCTGTATGTGAAGAAAATCACTCCATTGAGAAATGTCCATCTTTACCAGTTTTTAAAGTTGTATACCAAGGAGCAAAAGGGAGCATGTATCAATTTTTCTTTGTCAATAAAAGAGACCACAAGCCCCTAGGCAGTTTCAAAAAGGTATGAACTTTCCGTTTCCTTTCAATACAAATGAATGCACATTATCAATCTTGGTGTCCTCTTAACCCTTCACCCTGTTTTATGCCCACTCCATGGCCTTATTCTCCACAAAATGTTATTCCTCCTTTTCAACCATATCCACACCAACCTCCTCAATGGGGTAATGCATCTTCAAGATGAAGGCCTCAGGTAACCCAACCACCAGTCTTGATGCCTCCTACTCCACAACCACAAGTACCCCAAAATAATCCTCCAAACAACCTCAAATGCCTACCCAACCAAACCAAAATCCCAACAATAAGTAGGCTCAGGAAGTCTATAGTGGAGAAACCACTATCCAACTTATGTTCTATAAATTCAAGAGATCAACCTTAGGTCTAGGAAGGTCCTTCCAGATGCTCACCGACTTTCTCCAACAAAAAATGTAGAGAAAGAGAAGGAAGATATCATACCTCAAGTCACCCAATCTAAGCCTTTATGTACTAAAAGGTTGACCAATAACAGAGCACACACCCCAAAATATGTTTAACATCGATGGGAATTGAAAAAATGTGTGTAAAAATCCATCTCCTTAAATCCATCAAGAATGTTCTTATCTACAATAAGTAATAATTTAAAGAGGAATGTCTTAGAAGGCCAAGGAGGAGGAAAAGAGATGCCCTTATTAACAATGTCATAGATAGGTATTTGATCTTATTCTTGGAAATTTCATCATCCCTAAGTACTTATATACTAGGAGCTTGGTAGTAGATGTCCACATAAATGATATTCTAGTCCCTTACGCTCTCATTGTCCTCTCATTATCTTAAGAGTTGCAACAAATGTCATGACTAATGAGACTATGCTCAAACTCAATGTCCAAAAATATCCAAGGAAGACCACCACAATGCTACAACTTGTTGATAGATCCATAGTAACACCTAAAGGCATCATCAAATATGTTATGGTCTTTATTCACCTATCATACTAGGAAGACCTTGGTTAGCCATTGTTGATGCCTATATTAGTTGTAGGGATGGATGACTATCACTAATGGGAAATCTAAAAGTCACTTTGTATTATATCCACCTACTCAACCTCTCATTGAGCATGATTTTTCTATTTGGGTACAAGAAGAAGAAGAACACCCTTCTCTATCACCATCCTACCCTATATGTACATTAGAAACTATTATTGCCAGTAGACAAATTGATGAAGATAATATAATTTCTGCAAAATATATACCCTACTGCCATGAATATTGATGGCTTAAAAGATGAATCTACATGATAACCTAACTATTCTAAATATATTTCATGGGTACATCTGATAATTTTTGGTTATGAGAAAATTAATGTGAAAACCATGGAAATCAACCCCTTAAAACCTTTAAAATTAGCCCCTTTCTCTCAACTAATCAAGAGGACAAACTATTCACCATCTTGAAATAACATGTTGATGCATTTGCATGGGACTATAAAAAATGAAGGGGGTTCATCTTTCTGTATGCACCCATCATATATATATCTAAGAGATCATAAACATATTCACCAACCTTGGAGGCGAATAATGAATTGTATAAATTGTTGGATGTAAGATTCATCTATCCAGTCTCAGATAATAAATGGGTATCCCCCTTAGTCATTGTCCCTAAAAATAATGGTAAGAATTTGTGTTTATTATAGGGAACTCAATAAAGCCACTAGAAATGATCATTTTCCCCTGCCTTTTATTGACCAAGTTATTGATGTCCTTGTAGGGTAAAATTTATTCTCCTTCTTGGATGCGTTAAATGGTTACAACCAAATCTAGATCAGCCATGAAGATCAGGATAAACCCACCTTCACTTGTCCATGGGGAATCGTTGCTTACAAAGTTCTTTCATTTGGTCTGTATAATGCCCTACCACCTTTCAAAGGAATGCGTTGAGTATCTTCTTTGACCTCATGCATGATTTAGTGGAAAAATACATGGATGATTTGACACCCTACAGGGATGATATCTAAGAGGTTGTCTCAAACCTATACAATTTTTTTTAGAGTTGCAAGGAAATAAACCTCTCCCTGAGCCGTGGGAAATGTCTACTTCTAATAAATGAATGGATTTCCTTATGGCACTTTCTCTCTAACCAGGGAATCCAAGTAGATCCTAACAAAATATACATCATAAAAAATTTATTGTTCGTCAAAAACATAAATAGGTTAGAATTTTTCTAGGCCTTGTTGGATATTATTGAATATTCATCAAATTTTTTTGTAATATTTCTTCACCTTTATTTTCATTACTAAGAAAAGATGAATTTTTTTGTTGGACATATTTATGTTAGAAGGACTTTGAGGAAAAAAAAAAGAAAAATAAATGCCTGCACTTGTACTCATAGATCCAAATTGGACTTTTCCCTTCCGTATCCATACAGATGCATCAGATAAACTAGTTGGGGCTGCACTAGGGAAACTCCAACATAAACTTCCCTATGCCATTTATTTATCAACAAAAATATGTCCAAATTCGAACTTCACTATACAGTTACTAAAAAATTCCTTGTTGTTGTATATTCTCTAAAAAAAATTAGGCATTACATTAATGGCTATCAAGTCTTTGTACATACAGATTATGCAACAATCAAATAATTAATGAATAAACCATATGTGAATGCTCACATAATTAGGTGGTTATTGTTATTCCAATAATTTTATTTGACTATTGTTGATAAACCTTGAAAAGAAAATGTTGTTACAAATATTCTTTCAAGGCTAACCTTTTCTACAAATGATGAAGAAGTGGTGGATGACTAGCTCCCTGACAAGCATATCTTTTCCATCTCACTCGTATCTCCATGGTTCATTGACATAGTGATGAGGCCTTGAAATTTTGTGCAACAACATGGAGGATGACCACCCGATCTGGACCTTAAAGCAGTTCCTTTTCCATTTGGAATGGTGGCTCCAACTAGTTTAACTAGGTCTAGTTACCTTCTCCTAATTTCCAATGACTTAAAATACACCTTTTATATACCAATGGGAAAGAGACATCAGATCATTTCTCTTGCTGATCAGGCAAGAAAGTGATCCTTAAGCTAATTTGGGCTTAGCCAAGCCACTATTAAAGTTTTGCCTCTTTGGGAAGAGGACTTTTTAGGATGTAGAATTTAATCCATATGAAAAATTGTTCTAAGATGCAAGAAAAAAGAACAATCTTAATCCTATCTCAATTAGGCAGATATAGATCTATCCCAACCGAGAGCAAGATATTTTAAATGATTGAGACTTAAATATGTATGACTTATAATGAATATCAAGCTAACGAAGTAGTTCAATTAACTGACATTAGGAAACCAAACACATCCTATCTAGAGACCTCTTAACTGAAATAATCAATCAACAATGCTCAGGAAGAAGTTCTCAAAATGATATTGATCATTTAATCAGTAACTTGAATAATTAAACAATAATATGCGGAAATAGTTCACAACATATCACTATTCAATAAATCAATTTTATAAGACAAATTTCTGAGTAAATAGTTACTCAGAAATCAGAATTCAGCCCATAAGAGTAGAGATAAATAATAACATAAATTGAGACAAATTACTCATACCGAAAATAGTGCACAAATATGGAAGTAAATTGACACATTCTTGTTATTATAAAATGAAACCGGCATTTAAAATAATAGTATTATAAATACCAATTTATTAAGTCTGTTTCTCCTACTCTGATCTCTAACAGTCTTTTACAATGCCTGAACTTATTCTTTCAAAACCAAAGCTACAATAGTGAAAACTCTGTTCATTATACATAATTCAAAGTGTAAAAGAAAAACCTCAATAATCTCCAGATCTAAGATTCCTCTCCTCCCACCTATAACTCTAAATTCCTATTATAGAAATGCTTTTAGAATTCCAGAATTGCAGAGGAGAGAAGCCCCTTCTACATTCTACAATCTGTTATTTATAATATTTACAAAATAATTCTCAATAAAAGAGTTTGTTGAAGAGTGGTTCTGCTCCATCAATTTTCATTGGTTCAAAATCATATTCTTCAATTTTTGGAGCATTCTCATTGATTGATATCTTCTTTTCCTCATCATTTCAACTGATTTCCTCCAAAAACAAATCAAAACAAAATTAAAATGTAAAAATAAAATCAAAATGCCAAATCTAGAAATTAAAATAAATCCAATCAAAACTTAATTAAATAAATAATTGAAAGGAAATATAAGCTTTCTTTTAATGTATGTGTTGATCTAATTGGTCAACGATATCATTGATGGATGGATATGCACTTAGAAGTTGTGGGCAAATGACTTTATACATTTTTTAACCCAAGCGAGAAAATGATCAAAACTTCAAAGGAGTGTCATTTACAAGTTGGTTGACCAAATGAAGTGAAACAAGTATTGTTGGAAATCTTATGAAAAACCAAATTCAATGAAAGAATCAAAATAGAAATCTGACCAAAAAAAAAAAAATTGCAAAATAATTAACTTAATCCAAATCCTAAAAGGTTTTTAGCCAAAAAAATTGTAGAAAGAGTCCCCATTATTTGAAGTACATAAGCCAAAAATGGGGGGGTTTTGTTTTACCACAACAATGGCGACATGCAGGAGAAGAAACCGTTATCTCTGATTAAAAATAATGAACTTAAATTTACCTAAAGGTTAAAAATAATGGAAACCACGAAATTTTCTAACATTAAAAAATTTCCATAGGTTCCACATAAATATATTAAGCAATATGAGTTTGTAAAGATAAGTACTTAAAACAGAATCGAGTAAAAGTGATGAATCCAAATTTGGGGAGATTTTTTTTTTAAACTGTCCTCATGTGAAAAATAGAATAAGATAGAGATAGGAGTTTTTGATAAAGAATATATTCAATTTGTGATTGTCTCTGACATCACTTCGCTGCCAGCGAGCCTAAATAGTACCCCGACGAATTTGTCTTTTATGCCATACAAGCCTAGTCCCACTGCCAGTGAGCGTCCATAGCCCCAACGAGTTTACTTGTATTTCCCATGCTTCCTCTTTTAATCACTCTTTTGATAAGCGCATTTGCAAACTTTTAGTTTATGATGTATTTTAGTGAAAGAGGTGGGATGGTAATAGAGATTTATGTTTAATGGGCATAATAATTTCATAATGTTTACTCCAAATTATTTCCCTGCAACTATTAATCAGAGGCTTTTTATGTAGAGGGGTGGGAGGGATTCATTGTATTAAACTAAAATCAGTTCTTTCCTTGAAAAAGTAAACTTAATCACTTATAAAGGATGTGTGTTCCTCCATGAAAAATATTTAAAGCAAGATAGTTTTATGATTCCATAAAGATATGCCTTTAATGATAAATTGAATTTACTTAAATTGATAGAGTAAAATATTTCTCATGTATGTCAACAATTGTAAGGTAAGAAAAATTCCTTTCACATAAGTTATGGCAAAGTCACCAAAATCAAATCAAAACTGAAAGCAAACGAAAAATAATTCCTAAACTAAAGTAAGAAAAGAGATCAACAAATAAAAATGAAGAAAGAAAAAACTAAAAAAAAAACAAAATTTAAAAGCTAAACTCTAACAAGACCACTTATATAAATTTCTCAACAAAGGATTATAAAAGAAAATAAGCATATGTATGTTCATTCCTATGTTGAGATTTTAAAATTTTATCTTGTAGAGCTATAAGGAATGAGGCCCTTCAAAATGTAGAGGGTGAAATAGCAGTTATGATAGATAATATTTTCAATGAGAAGTTTTTGTCTGTTACAATTTTTCTTCTTTAAGACAAAACCTGCAAAAAGCACCTTAACTATTTTCTAATGAAAGTAGTGCTTAAAGAAACAAACTAGAGTTCCGGATGCGGATGGCACATGCTCGTGATGGGATGCACGTCCCAAGGCATGGCGCGTGGGGTGGCCATATAGCCTCCCACTTGCGCATTAAACTCCACATTTACTTTGCCAACCTGTTGCGCATTAGTTCCATCACCTTGCCTCACCGCATTTGGTCCAGCCTGCTCTGCATTTGGTTTTTAATGGCGCCGTCTCACCGCCCCTCTGCTCATACCTGTTCTACCTCTTGGTCTCACGCATTGCAGAGCCGCTCCTGTCCTCCCGCTTGCGCCGAGCCAAGCGCTCACACGCATACCGGGAGGTGATGTGTATTGCTCTGTTGTCTTGAAACGCTGCCCGAATTCCATTCTTCTCAGAGTGCTTTCTGCCCTAAGGAGTCTCAGTCCAGTTTGAAGCACGCTCAGTCTTTCTCTGCTGCCCAGTTTCCCTCTTATATGCAATTCCGCCCCTATAGTCTCAGCTCCACAGGTAGAATTCCTCGGCTCAGGCATCATATGCGAAGTCGACAAGGAAGTTGCAGGGGTCAAGTGGTCTCCGCCCGTTCTTCCTCCAGCCCTGAACCCTTGTCTTAAGACTTTTCTTAGGGGCACTGTCCGGAAAATCACAACGGTAGAGGAAGAGCCAGTAGCTCTGGGCTGGTGATTCCCTCCCACTCCGCATCTCCTTCACAGCCTATCCATGCCGTGTACCCCTCGCAACCTGTCCCTCAACCCCTCATTTCCACTATCACCCTTCGTCAAACCTCACAAAGAGCTAAGTTTTAGTTTGTATGTACCATGGACCGACCAACAGTCACTGCATTCACAACTGTCACCCCCCGGGAGGAAGCTGTTGGTTCTACTCCCGCTGAAATCATCGCCCATCAACCTCCTCCAGACCCAGATAAGGCTGAAGACAAGAATGCAACACCGGGACTGGATAGAGATGCTAAAGCTCAGGATAAAGGGAAGAACGTCGCTACAACCATTGGTGATCCCACCGACGAGGAAAATGACAGTAGCGCGGAGTATCGTTGAAGCATCGTGGAGGAACCTCCCTCTTCAGCCCATGACAAGTGACCACGAACTCCACAGCTGGAACATGGCACTGCAGCCCAGGTTCAATGTGTTATTCTATGTGGTTTTGTTTAATTTTACAATGATGAAGGAGAATAATTATCATGTGTTTAACTCTTTTAGGCATATTGTGTTTTTATGGTTTCACCTGTTTAACTTAAGGTCGGTTTCCCCTACGAGGGCGACAAGACACGAGCTTAAGAGACTGGTTTCCCCTTCTGGGGCAGTCCAAAAACATGAATTTTCAAGCATCAAACCCAGCTCTCAGGCTTTCTCAGCTTAGGCTGTGGTAGTTTTTTACTGATATGTTTATAAATAGAATTATAATTATTTAAAAAAAAAAAAAAAAAAAACAGACTAGAGGTTCAGAAACTTCCCAATCTAGCTGATTTGATGAGGCTCATTACTACTTCTCTTTCAAGAATCTCACAAAGAAAAAAGAAATTTTGAAAACAATCTGGTAGAGGTGCGAAAAGTTTATGAAGACCTGAAAAACAGAGTTCAAGATCAGCAAAAACTAAAACTAAAACTGAAGAAATGAGAATAAATGAAAGTGGGCACATGAAACTTACCATTGGAGAACTGCATTTAATCTTACCTGAAAGGGATCATTTTCTCCAACAAAATATAACTTCTTCTTTTAATTAGAATTAAAAGCATGAAGAAGTTGAATTAATTGAAATCTTATTGACCCAAAATCATTATTTATTAAATCTAAAGTAAATCAGGTAGTGAACTAAAAGAAAGAAATGTTTCATATTCAAAAAATCAAAAATAAATTGAATCCATCAAAAATGAGAATGAAGTTATGCTTCCTTATGAATTGTAGTGATGAATGTCCTTTTTGCTTCTTCCATTCTGAATTTATATAAGCCCCAAAGTATTGAAATTGATTCAAAATCTCGAATAATGTAACAGTATATAAAGAGGATTTGAATCTCTATATGATAAGTATGGAGAAAAATTAAGAATAAAAGAAAATTAAAAAATATGAATTAATCATCGATACATTACTTTGCCGAATTTTTTGCATCACGAGATTATTTTCCAAACATAACTTAAAAGTTGTGACTTCCATCTTTGCCAATATGCAATTAATTTTTTTTATAATAATTAAAATACAATGGTGGAAATTCGAATATCGAATTTTATCACATCAAAAGATCTTTAGGACAAAGCTTCATTTTAGTTTATCATTGTGATATAATTATTATGATGGAAATGTCGCGAGATGAGCATGTGTGATGGGAAAATGCGAAGGGATGAATGCGATATCAGAAAATAGTCATATCGGAAGATTAAATCTTGTGAATGAAATGAAATGTTGATATTATCTTGTGATAATGAAAATGCAATAATGAATTATGCAACGTGACTGCAAATATCAAAATATATGTGTGGAACTTTTGTTTTACGGTCCATACAAACAGTGACCAATCACGCATGGTTTCACTTCGCACCTTTTATAACTTATCTTCCCGCAGATTTCACAACTTAACTCTTTTTTAATTTTATAATTTCGCAATTCGCAACGAACTCCACACTGCTTGTCGTAACTTTTAACGTTTAACAATAAATGTATTACTTATCTCGTGCAATATGTGATATGCATAGCACTGCATCGCAATCTCCTTACCTTATATTTTTATTTCATTACAAATAATATAACTTACTAGGTGAGGTCTTAACAATAACCATTAAAATTTCTGATATGTGAAACCTTGCTAGGTGTGATTTAAAATCTAGCATTGATCTTATTCAGATCTAACAGTCCTCATTTCTCCCTTACTCTTCTGCTTCGCATCGCAATTTAAACAACTTATTATGTGTTGATATGCCGATTGAGAATGGACCCAATATTTTTATGATATAGATTTAATCTCAAATTGGGCCCGAGACATCGAGACTTTTTAAACCTATGGCCCTACTATTATTGTGATTGAATGGACGTGGTATTTTTATGAACTTGATTTAAATTTTATATCGAGTCCAGAATTGTGTGGTGATTGCAATATATGAAGAAATCAACTATCGGATATATGAAATGTGAAATGTGATATGCTATGTAGAATTTTGCGAGAGAATGAGTGAAAAATAACATCAAAGGTATTGTATCATCAATTTTTATCAGTAAATGCTAAGAGTCGCTTCTGATGGAATATTGCGATACAAATAGTTGTGACATGGATGATGCGATATCAGATGGAAAGATCATCGGAGATTAGAGGGAATGAGAATATCAGGAGATCGAAGATATTTGGTATATTCTCATTTCAGAGCCTCCAATATGCGATTTGCGATATATAATGAGACATATGTGGGTCTGGTGATTTCTTAACGTATTCAATTCAAAAAGAAGGGATCGATTTAACTTTTATTTTTTGAATAAACAACCCTTTAATATTTTAATTAACTGTCATAATATCTAATCGAAAATAATTTTATCATAATTTTCTTATAAAGAAAGTTATGAAATATAATGATCTGATATGATTGTTTCGAGAATTTATTAAGATTTATCAGGATTTTAATGAATAGAATTAAAATTAAATAACCCTCAAATTTTAGACAAAATCATAGTTACTTCCCTGAACATGTTGCAGATTTTGAAAACAAGGGTTGGTTGCTTGCTTATCTCAGATTTACATAATCAAGTTAATGAAGATCTGCACACAAAACAAAATAGAAATAAGAAACAACCTTTGAAAGAAAAATAAACAATAGATGATGATGAACCTATAAACACATACCTAAGAATTTTGATTATAAGTTTACCTCATGAATATTCAAGTTCTCCAAAATTTTCTCAAAATTTGCAGAAGTTCAACATCACCTTCTTATTTTAATCTAAAATGCTAAGTAATGAATTTTTTCAAATTGCATCATTTCCAAAATTACATCAGAAGACAAGAGTGGTAAAAATGAGTTCTTATAATTACTTGTGAATCAAAATTTGTCAAGTGGTAGAAAATTCTTGGAATTTCTTCATGTATGATCAATGTTATGAATTGTGAAAAACAATAAAAATTAAGGCTTGATAAATAAGTATGATCTGATAATTCAAGAGTTTGTATAATGCTCTAGGCTTATTTTTTACAATTGAAATGGGATGCCCAAAAGAAATTGGATTCATTACTTGTTTTATTGAAAATCTGAAATATGCTTACATGGTTACATTGGATTCTAACTGAATGAAGAAAACATGGCTAGGTATAGTCATATTTCCAATGTAACCATATAAGCATTTTAATTCCTGCATGTATGTACATAAAAAACATCAATAAAAATGTAAATTTAATTAAACTAAGAAAGCTAAACCTGAAAGCAGAATGTATCTTTATTGTTAGTAGCTTATTCACCATTACCTTCTCTTGAAATGTCTTTTCCAATTGAATTTCAATTGGATCATAGAAATCTGGATGGATTTCCATTATTGAGTGGGAGAGGTTTAAAAGAGAAGATGACAGACCAGGTTGTAGAAATGATCTTTTAGAAACAATGACCTGTGTGATTTTATTAGTGTTATGTTTAAGTGCTAAATTATTAATGATCTTCCATGAAGGAAAACTTTCCAAATATATTTCGAATGAGTCAATGAAGAATGGATGGAAGTGTGATAGATCCAACAGAAGATTATTAACTGAATTAGATTGCTGGTCATATTGTGAAAATACACTCTTTTGTTGGCACTGCTCTCGAGAAGTAAGAAGTAATTGATAAGGAATGAACATCAATTGAAATTGGAGTTTTAATAATTCTTGATGTTCACAATTATAATTTGAAATTTATTTTTTCAATTGATGTGATGCATTAATTGAGTGTTCAAAATTTAGATGCTTAATATGCCAGCAGAAAGTATCTAAAAATCTAGGACTAAAAACAGAAAATAAATCTGAAGTTAAAAATAAATGTTGAAAAAATAACAAAATTGAATCATATTTTACACTAGTGTTACAATTATTGTTACAACACAATTGGGATGGACTTAAAACCATTTCCTCTTCACAAGAATTAGGCAGAATAATGCAATTAGAATGATTGTTTATACCCACTTCTGAATTAGAGAGAAGGCTGTGACTCTGAATGGAAATGCGAGCTTGATCATCATATAAATCATAAATTGGAATGGTTTCTTGAATGATGAAATCATGAATGTGATTAATTGTTTGAAAATGAGAATTATTTGAGACAATTTCTGAATTAGATTGTTCTTCATTTTCACATGTGATTAGAATTTGATTATGAGGATTCAATTGTAAATAAGACAAATCAATATCCTCAATGTCAAAGTAGCTATCATAAATGACCTCAAGACATTCATTAGAATTCTCTTCGATCTTATTAAATGTATCAAAACAAGAAGGAATATTAAGCTCATGTTCATTAATTCCAGAAGAATGATCATTCATTAATTCTCTATCCTAATCAAAACTAATTGGGAATTCATTCAAATCAGCCTCACTGTTTTTTGAAATATCTTTAATGTGAGGAGAAGGTAAATTTTTATTAGAAAAATAATCAGGATAAAGGGAAAAATATGAATCCGAAATAATGCATTTAAAAATATCTCTATTTGAGAACTCTTGTGCATTTTTTTCATTGCAAACTTCACATTTAAGATCATTTACTTGGGTAATTGTGCTTTCTTGAAGAATGTTGCTTTGTTGATCTGAATTTGGAATTTTCTCATCATGAAATAATTCAGAAATTTGTACAGCAGATTGCGTATTATTGGAAACTTTAATCATTGTTGGTACTTGCCAGATTATGATTTGATTTTCTGATTCTAACTCATACCTATTTTCATATTTTAAGGCGGTATTTTCTTCAAGAGTGTTGCTAATATCTTCTTGTGGATTTTTTAGTAAAATTTTCCAAGCTTTGTGATTAAGATTCATTGACATGTGAAGGTGCACCTTGATCGTTATCAATACCGTAGGAAATGTGTAGAAATTGAAGGGTTTGATTATACAACATAAAGGCCATTTCATCATCATTTGTTTGTACCTCCATATTGGAATTCTCACTTATGTCAATGAATTTAGAAGGATATTGAGAAGGAGATTAATCAAAGCTTGAAATAATTTCACATGGATTATGAAACCAATTTATGTTCAAACCAATCTAATAATTCTTCTTTCGAAGGTTTATCTTCAATTTTAAATTTTAAACAATTTAAACAAAACCTGATGGTAAAATCAATTAAAGACTCACCTTCAAACCTTCGTAGATCTTCAAAATCGTCACATACTTGTTTGTAGATATATCCATCAAATTTACAAAGGAAGATTGTAATAAATTGCTCCCAAGTGTGGATTGAGGAAACTAGAAGTGATTGACACCAGCTTCTGGCTTTTGCCAAGAATGTAAGAGTAAAAATCCTGCATAAAATAACTTCATCAATTTCTTGAAAATTAGAATTTGAAAAAAAATGAATAAATTGAAAGACATGATTAAATGCACAAAAGTATTCATCTTACCATTAAACTTTACCTGAGACAAGAATCTTACTATTTCTAGTGGAGTATTAGAAGATGCACATCCAGAAATAAGACTCCAAATTGGAGGTTTTAGAGGATCCATTGTAATAAAAATAAAATGTTAGAATACAAAATCTCCAAAGGAAAACAAGTCTCGGGCTCTCCTTCTAGCGCCAAAATGTTGAGACCTCGAAATTCGCTGCAACAACATGGGGAATGACCACCCGGTCCAGAATTTAAAGCAATTCCTTTTCCGTTTGGAATGGTGGTTCTGACTGGTTTAACTAGGTCCAGTTACCTTCTCTCAATCTCCAATGGATTAAAATATAACTTTTATCTACCAATGGGAAAGAGACATCCGATCATTTCTCTTGCTGATCAGGCAAGAAAGTGATCCTGAAGCTAATTTGGGATTAGCCAAGCCACTATTAAAGTTTTGCCTCTTTGGGAAGAGGAATTTTTAGGGATGTACAATTTAATCTATATGCAAAATTATTCTAAGATGCAAGAAAAAAGAACTATCTTAATCCTATCTCAATTAGGCAGATATAGGTCTATCCCAATCGAGAGCAAGATATTTTAAATCATTGAGATTTAAATATGTCTGACTTATAATTAATATCAATCTAACGAAGTAGTTTAATTAACTGACATTAGGAATACCAAACACATCCTATCTAGAGACCTCTTAATTGAAATAATCAATCAAAAAAACTCAAGAAGAAGTTCTCAAAATGATATTGATAATTTAATCGGTAACTTGAATAATTAATCAATAATATGCGAAAATAGTTCACAACATATCACTATTCAATAAATTATTTTTATAAGACAGGTTTCTGAGTAAATAGTTACTCAGAAATCAGAATTCAACCCATAAGAGTAGAGATAAATAATAACATAAATTGAGGCAAATTACTCATACCGAAAATAGTGCAAAATATGGAAGTAAATTGACACATTTTTGTTATTATAAAATGAAACCAGCATTTAAAATAATATTATTATAAATACCAATTTATTAAGTCCATTTCTCCAGCTCCGATCTCTAACAGTATTTTACAATGCCTAAAATTCTGCTTTCAAAACTAAAGCTACAATAGTGAAAACTCTGTTCATTATACATAACTCAGAATGTAAAAGAAAAACCTCAATAATATCCATATCTGATATTCCTCTCCTCCCACCTACAACTCTAAATTCCTGTTACAAAAGTGCTTTTAGAATTCCAAAATTGCAGAGGAGAGAAGCCCCTTATACATTCTACAATCTACTATTTATAATATTTACAAAAGAACTCTCAATAAGAAAGTTTGTTAGAGAGTGGTTCTACTCCTTCAATTTTCATTGGTTCAAAAACATATTCTTCAATTGTTGGAGCATTCTCATTGATTGGTATCTTCTTTTCCTCATCTCTTCAACTAATTTCCTGCAAAAAAAAAAAAAAATCAAAACAAAATTAAAATGTAAAATAAAATCAAAATTCCAAATCTAAAAATTAAAATAAATCCAATCAAAACTTAATTAAATAAATAATTGAAAGGAAATCTAAGCTTTCTTTCGATGTCTGTGTTGATCTAATTGGCCAAAGAGGACCATGTGATGATGGACCCTGTGGGGGGCATTTCGCTGCCAAGAGGATAACCTAAAATATCTTGCAAGCAGGATACTATCATCCAATCCTTCACAATGATGCCTAGAGATGCACTACACAGTGTGATGAATGTCAAAGTTGGATGGGGAAAACCACTGAGAAGGATAAAATTCCTTTACAACCTCAAGTTTATTTTGATCCATTTGAGAAGTGGGGCATGGACTTAATTATTCATATTGATCCTCCATCCAAACAAAAAAAGAGTTATTATTGTGTGCGCTAAATACCTAACTAAATATTGGGCTGAGGTGAAAGCAGTGAAAGAAACAACTAAGAAAAAGTGGCAGAATTATTAAGAGAAAACAATTTCCACAAGTTTTGTTTTCCAAGAGAATTAGTGATAGACTAAGGCTCCCAGTTCACCTCCAATCTAATCGACGGAATCATGAAGCAACACCACATCTGACATCATAGGTATACTCCATATCACCCTCAAGTAAATGGACAAGAAGAGGTGACTAACACAGAACTATGACCAAGGTGATCAACAACAACAAAAATGATTGGGAAGAGAGACTTGTTGAGGCCACCTCGACCTACAAAATTGCCTGGAAGACCACTATTGGTTTCACCCTCTATGAGCTAGTATATGGAAATAAGGCCTTATTATCTATTGAGTTTGAGTAAAACACATAAATTATGGTATCCCTACTCGACATGGATCTCAAAAAAGCACAAGATGAAAGGTTATAGTAACTAAATGCACTTGATGAATATAAGACACAGACCTTATTTCATACGGAAGTGGTACAACTGCAATGAAAAATACGACATGACAAGCATATAAAAACCAATGCCCTCTAGGAAGGTGATTGGGCCCTCTTGTATGACTCAAGGTTTAAGGATATCAAAGAGAATCTCATGACAAAATGGTTGTAACCTTATCTAATTTAAAAAATTTATGATAATGGTTCAATTTGGATCATAACTATAGATGAAGAGCATATTCCACTTTTGGTAAATGGTTATCAATTGAAATCCTGGAAGAAGTGCTTCTCCAAGACTGAATTTACTTATTCAAACAGTAAGGAGCTAAATTTTATTGAGATCCTTAAAGCTCCCAATCCATTCAGCCTATGACCAACAAGAAAAAGGGAAAAAAAGAAAAGAAAAACCCCTAAATTGAAAACCCCCATTGAGGTACTTGAAGTAGACCCATTAGCTCAAAACTTCTATGAGGCAGACTATGAGTCTACAAAAAAGAGAAAAAATAATAAAGAACCCTGGGTGAAAACCTCCTCCAATTCACCTGGGGAAAACCTACTAGATGAAAACCTCCATGAGGTAGCAAGTGGGCCTCAAAAAAAAAAATTGAAGAAAATTATAAAAAAATATAAGTGTTTTTATCTTACCTTGATCTATGTGTAGGCTTCATAGATCAAAATCAAAAAGATAGGTTGGATATACCAACCTGCACATTTAGCCCAAGGCATCAAATTTTTCTTTTTCAGAGGGCCCAAAAATACCCCTACACCATTTTCTACCATCATCCATCATCTATAACATCATACCCACATTTCCAAATCCTTTCCATGCATTTTGATCCACTTCACTGAAATTTTATAGGAAGGGTCCTATAATGCTACATGATAACCCATATTTGATCAAAAGCTATAGATCAAGGAGTTTATCTTCATATAAAGTAAGGAAAAGCATTAGAGGCATCCTAAGACTTACCCATTCCATCAACATGCATTACCTCTCAGTTTTTCCTTCATTGTTCATCATTTTAATCTTGCAACAACTCAAATTCCATGTCTTTTTCATCACAACCCTCCAACACTATCACAAGGTCCTCCTTGAATTGTTAGTTCCCCTTGATGTTTCAAAAGAATATTTTGATGAGAATGAGGGATTTCTATAAATGTTATAGGAGACTACATAGGCATGCAATAGCCTACAAAAACCCTATAGGCCCAAGTCTCCGAAACTTTGGAGAAATATCACAACATGCCATAAATTCCTACATTTCCGGAGTAGCATTGGCAGTCAATATCCACCTTCCAGCTCAAAAAAATGACCCTGAGTAGTTATAGGATCTCCTGTAGACTACTACGGTATCACTTGTTCAGCAACAACAACATCCAAAAACCCACAAAAGCATCAGAGCAACCTCCAGGATCATCAGAACGTAAAATTTAAGGCATGAGGATCTCCTAAACTTACCATTTGAACTCATTCAGAGCATTAAAAAATGTTAATATTGCAAAAGAAAATGGTTTTGTATCCAAATAATACTAGTAGAGGTCTCGATCAAATTTGGCGGAAGACTTCACTTTTTCTCAGAGTTCTCCACATGTGAGGGTGAATAAGGAAAAAACATGGGATAATTCAAAAATTAACTCGTATTTTCTTATTGATGACAAGGAGAAGTGGAGTGTTAGGATACTTAAGACTGACAAGAGATATGTGGGGGCCAACTCAACCACTGCACCTTGAGATTTCTCTCATCACCCATTGACACTATCGACACTTAACTTATGGATCAACTTCATCTTACCACCTATTCTCACTCCATGTTCTGCATGGAGATAGTGTTAAAGAGCCTTGATGAATTCTACCATCACTGTAGGATGAGGTTGCAAGTATCAGGCTCAAAAAATGTGAGCTACAAGAACCAGTCTGTAATGTGCTAAAAGATACAAAGGGTTCTGCTACATGACACGAAATTTCATCAAAAATACTCACAAAGGTCCCAAATAAGCTACAGAATGAAGGTATCCCGAAAAAAATTGCAGGTCCAACTCCTTTACTCACATTTGGAACAAGAGTTGATTTTTAGTTACTTGAATTTATCAATCGTCAATTTTTTTGTGCCAGGGATCTAAGTTCAACAGAGCAATAAACAATCAATTTTACTGGTCCTCAAAGCTAAAAATATGAAAAATGGTTTAGAGTGTGGAGTGATAATTTTTTTTTTAGAAAAATTGATTATATTATTGTGCATTTTCCCTTAGCAATTAGATCCCACGTTGCCACAGGAAAACCCTAATTCGTACAACAACACAAAAACAAGTATTCCCTTGTAAAAAATTTCTAGCCAAACTTGTGAAGAGTTGTGTCATACAATGGGAGGGGGATTCAATAGGAGAGAATCCAAAAATGCCACTTATATTCATTGGAATATTGAAATTAGCTATCTTAGAAAATTTTCATTGGCTAGGTTTCTTTGAGAAATTGACAAGGTATGATGTTGAGATTGGCTTAGACTTTGCCTTAAACCTATAACACCTTGAAATCCATGAGGTAATTGTTTCTTTTTAAAGGGTTGATAATATAGTTTGATGAATACTTAATCAGTAGGGTCACTTCCCTTCCTAAGTGAATGAAATGGATTAAATAGAATATACATGAAGTCGTTGGTAAAAAAAGAGGATTTTCCTCATCGATGATCAACCAGATGAAGAAAAAAATGGGATCAGAAGGGAAATCCTACCACACCCCTAGGATGAAATAGTATATCATATCGTTGCATATTTTTCTTGTGAAGGAAAATTAAGCTAGTATATGCTTATCAATTTAGGTTCCTTTATCAATTAATATTCCAAGTTGACCTGTTATTCATGAGAGGCTAAGTATCCCATATATTCTCCTCTAATCCATAAAAGATATGAGCACGAAAGTGAAGAAGGGAAAATAAAATTATTTGGCCCATCATGTCTTAATCAGATGAATAGTCATGCATGCATTTAAGCATCTTTAATGCCCTATTCCCTAGGTATACTTTGATGACATGTGTACACATACTTTCTTGGAGGCTCATGCTGAATAATAAGAGCCTCAAATAGAGTTGGCAGAGACAAATTTGGTAGCGTTGCAGTTGGAAGAACACCATAATGGATTAACAAACCCTCAAAAAAAAGTTGCAAACATAGATGATAGAGCCTCAAGAGAAATCAACAAAGCCTCAGGAAGAGGTTGAAAAACCACAAAAGAGGCCAAATAAAAAGAGGAAGTAAGAGGAAATAGAAATACTTATAGAGTAGAGAGGAGGGGAGGTAATTTTTGAGGAAGAAGTAAAATAAATTGAAACTACATTGGCAGCACTAAGCACTCCCACAAATCCCAAATCAAGAAAAACTGCTCAACTTATTTATTACTTCAGAAGAAGGAAAATTACCATAGTATGACATAGTGGTAAACCAGGGCCTCCATCTCCCACTCCTATCACCATTAAAGAAACACCTAGCCTTGAAAAATAAGAGTTTCAAAATGTAGAAGGGTATAATTTTAAGGTACCAGAGGCACAAATAATATAAATACAAACACCTCTAATGGAAATGAGGTTGCAAGTGCAATCAAAAGGATAAAGTGATAAACTATAGGAGTAACTTGTAGAGCTACATGAATAGGCTACCCTGCTACAGGAACATCCTACAAGATTTCATATTTAAAGGGAAACAAGGAAACCAATTCAAAGGAGAACCACCTCCTCGTATTCTTGGATTGAGGTAGGAAAAACACTTCCAATACACATACCACCACAATTATTCTTTGTAGTAGAGTAGGATAAGGTTGAGACACACTGATACAAGATGATTGCATAATCCAAAGGATTTGCTGATATTAGTAATATGGGAGATGGAATGAATTAGATGAGAGAAGAAATGACACTCCTTAGATTTGATGAAGAAAATATAAGGGATCACTTGGAAAGAGAAAATAACCAGTGAAAGGACCAATTGTGGCAGATACAAAGATTTTTGTAGGAGAAGGAAACTCGGGTTGCAACCCTTTAAATAAATTTGGGCACCATGGCACACCTTTCCTTAGAAGAAGTGAATTGTATTCAACCTTCAAAAACCTTCTCCTTTTTTCTGAAGGGGTAATGGTGTCAATTTTAGATAAAAATTCTTGCACAAATAGGATCTCTCCCTCTGTAAGATGTTAAGGAATTCATTTACTTTTGCCTTTAATGCAACATATAAGATAATTCCAAGGTTTTTGAATTTTACATTCACAACCTTGTGCTTCCTAACTTGACCATATGGGACCCAAATCAATATTTGGGTGATGCATAGTTAATGGCCCTATCACCTTGGCGAAGACATAAAGAGGTCAAGGTTGAGGAAGTGAAAATAACCATGGATACAGAGTTGAAAATACCACTTTGGATTAGACCCGGCCATCCCAATCCATCTATTATCACTTCCACTCATGCACTCCCAACATAGGATCCTAAAGTGGTGGAAGTATACAAACAGACGCAAGTGGAGTTCATCCTCCATTTTGAGGATAATTTCACTTTATTGAGAGAAGAGAGCTCACATGCTTGTTAAAGGATATGGAAAGAATTACCTCACAACATTAAGATCAAATATTACCATTCCCCTGACATGTTGCAAGCCGCACTTTTAGAAAACCATTTGTATAAGAGAACCATTAATATGCTCAATGTCTATGCATTAAATGTAGATTCAATCCACCTATATTATTAGGTTTTTAGGAGAATAAGATTCGAGGAAGTGACATGGAATTAAAGAAAAAGAAATCTTCTATTCAACAGGCACAACCACCTCCAACACAACATGGAACATTAAACAATTCATCAAGGAAATGAATGAGAAAAAATAGGTTTCACAAAGGCTGAACTATAGTTTCAGTAGGGGGGTATGATGGGCCTCCTGGTTGAGTAAAAGATAACACCCATCTAACCTTTATCAGGAACATAAAAATTTTATTGGGCCTTCCTCGTTTCACTTAATAACATTTTCTCAGCTTAAATGAGTTCAGCGATCAGATATTGTTGGAGGTATTTGTATGATGTTTGTGGTGAGTGGTTGAGGTGATAAGTTTATTTGTTTATGAAAGGAAGTGGCCTATTTATTTGAGTTTTAAAATTGATGAAAGATAGGTCAACATGGTAGCTTTCATTTAAGGGGTAGTAGTCCCTTTTAATAGTGGTTGATATATGAGCAGGGGAAATAGTTGTTTTAAACAGTAGCTAATAAATGAGTAGGGGAAATAGCCCCTTTCAATAGTGGTTGATAAATGAGCACGGACATTATTCCATTTCAATAGTGGTTCGTAAACGAGAAAGGGGAGCATTCCCTTTAAGTGAAAATTGATAAATGAGTAGGGGTATAATTTACTTTCAGTAGAAATTGTTAAATCTACAAGCAGAAGCTTGAGGGGCAATGATGTAATAGCAATTTGAAGCTTGTATTTTCCAAAGAAATAAAAGGAAGATTGATGTATTATACATATTTTTCACATTTGTATGATAATTTTTATGATGTTATGTTTTACATGATTGAGTTATGATGTTGATTAAACTAGTGGTTGCTAAAGTGATTGAAAAGTGTAAATTGTCAAGATTTATATAATTTGGTCACACTACTAATTCACCCCCCTTATTAGTAGTGTCTGGGTTTCCATTGTTTCTAACAGATTGTATTACAGCAACCAAGTTACTTCAGAATTAGTTTTACATCTAGAAGGAAAATCATGGATCATGGAGAACTAGGACTAGATTACCTCAAATGGAGTTCCATTTTTGAATAGGTCAAATTATATGACTTGGAAGGTAGGAATTGGAATCTATTTGCAAGTTGTTGATTTGGATGTATGGATATATGTGGAGAATGGATGAAAAGATAATGAGGTTGATGAAAAATATAAGGAGGCAAAGATGAGAGGGCTTTCTAAGTCATATATTGAGAAAGTAATCTATTGTGAGACTACAAAGGAGATATGGGATAAATTGCAGACCATTTATGAGAAAGACACTCAGCTACTGATGATTTCAAAAGGCTTTCCCTAGATAATGAAGTATATAATGGCCATCATATTAATTATAAATCAAATTATTTGGAATAGATTCCATCTAAAAGTAATTTGTTTTTTTATTGTTATTGTAGAAAACTAGGCCATTTATCTTCAAGTTGCTTAGTTGCGAGTTTTTATGAAAAAGAGAGTTTCTCATCTAGTAGTAGTAGATAAGGAACTACTTCGATAGTAATAGAAGATATAGATATTTTTCAAGAAGTTAATGGGTGAACCTATGATGGAGAGGAAGAAAGAACATCTCATGTTTCAATAGAAGAAACCTTAGATTTTGAAAGAAAACAAATTCTTGAACAAGATGTGAGTGAAATAGACACTAATGGTGAATCTAGTTGCTCCTATATTGAGTTGGAATATCTTGAAGAAAATATTTATTTGAAAAGGCAGTTCATAAAATCCCTTGATGATATCAAGAACCTTAGATCCATCAATCTAGAGTTGGAATTAGAGAATAAAACATTAAGGGAATAATTGACCAGGTTTCATAATTCAAAGTTTTGGAAGAGATTTGAACCAACCCTAGTCGCCCTCAAGTCAAGACAATATTAGAAGGTGAAAGTGACACACCATCAGCATGAAAGGGATCCACTAGCTTTGCTAAAGAAACACTTGACAACACTGCAATAATGGATAAGTTAATGCAACACCAAGGACACAAACAAACTTCTATAAATAAAGGAGAAGGTATGTATCCCTTCATACGATTTTATTGTGGTAATGCAGGTAAATTTTCCTCTTAATTTTCCAGAAAGGAAAATTAAGTCGCAACAACATAAGCATAACACATTGTTTCAACAACAACCATGAATTTCTTAGAAAAATAATTCAAATAGACATGTTTAGAGAGGTCCTTCCCCTCAAAGGAAAAATTATCAGTGGCCCTCTTAACCTATGGACATATAAATATACCTCAAGGCACTAAAAGAAGAAAAGGGGGTTGCTCATCAAAAGAGTGATACACAAGAGGTGGCAGCTTGCGCATGGGCATTGCATGCAACAAACACTTGACATAGGTGACGAGTTGCGCACGGGCATTATAGAGGGAAAACACTTGACCGCAGGGGCACATTCCATCGACTGCCAACCCGCAAGCGAGGGAAGAAGTTGACCCCCCAGAGCAGTTGACGTCAACAGATGGGCCATCCAGTCAGAGGCACTCTGGGGGGGTCGCCAAATTCTCCAAAGGCTTTCTCGACCCGCCAAAAAGCATGGTGGGTACTACCCACCTAAGGTCTGAAAGGTAAATGGTAAGGTATAATATTAAATGTGGATCATTCCACATGCCTGATACATGGCCTCTCACCTACCCGATCTCCCTCTGCCAATCCCAGTATGACGCGTGTCAGTCGGCTGACGTCGGCCCTCCAGTTGTCCCTCCCTTGTCCTGAAAAGGCTCGATCATCCCACTTTTTACACCTGACCATTGTATTTTTCTGTTTGTGTTGTTATCCGATAAGAGCCCAAGTAAAAGGACCAGCCTTTGCACATGCCTCTCCTCACGTCGCTCTCGTCGCCTCAGGTAGTTGGTCAAGTTCCCCAGTCTTATTTCTTTTGCATAGTTTGTATCTATTGTTTAAAATATGAAGAAATCTGGACTCGAGACTCCACAGGACCTAGATGCCAAGACCACCTCTGGTATTGACCCACTCATGGATGCCCAAGCTTAGTTTTGTGACCCCATTTACCCTTTCAACATAGCAAACATGTGTTTTGAGCTCTATGGTTATAATTTTCGAGGTGAAGACTTGTTTAGGGTGGTAGATGAAGGGTTATATTATCAAATAGTTCCTTAATTTCATCATTTTCCCGAATTCATTTCCTGTCTCGTCGAGGCCTACATTGAACAAAATGGCTTCTTCATCTCTGTACAGAAAAATAAAACACTTGAAATCACCTTGAGTTAATTCAAAAAGTGATGCGCTATCCACCCACCCATGATTTCTTCAAATTCACTAAGGTAACCTTCATGTGTCATTTCTTGAGGTAACCCACATGTGTCTGTCTTATCCCCCAAAGATAATTTACCCTTTCTCTCTTCCTCAATACCATTCAGCAAATCCTTGAAATTATCTCGGGTATGCTTGGAGAGGACAATGCCAGTTGGGTCACTAATGCCTATTTAGGGTTCCTCGACCTCATGATGCAACCAAGGGTCTTAGTTGACATTCCCACCTTCCTATCCTTAGTCATCTAAGCCCATTTCCAGGACATATCAACCTCAAGTTGTTTCAGGTATTATTCAATGGTGTTATATTTTTTCATTTTCATGCATGCAGACAAGTTCGAAGGCTTAGACTTGGAAAAGTTTTATAAGCAATGGGACGAGCCTAAATCCATGTTTTATTGGACCCTCTTAGTTCAACAACATCCCATAGGCAGGGGTTATGCAAAATTCATCACGGACTTCATGTCTAGGGTCTACACAATTATACACGGGACCCCTCTACCCAGGATTTTTCCTGAACATAAAGAGTTGCTCCAGTTCAGTGAGACAGACTGCATAGGGACTAGTACTTGTTCAAGAACCACACTAAATTCAGATTTTATGGTTGTGTGATTCACCCTTTTCACTTGCCAATATTCATTCCCATGAGAATATTCGCTCTCGAATTCATTAGGGAAGTCTTGAGTGCAGACCAAATTCACTTTGTTCCTGTAAAGAAAGGCCATATCTTTAAATTGCTGAGTGTAGTATGGCCATTTACCATCAATTAAAGGCATGTATTCCCTCTAGTTGAGGAGTTTCTTTAGAAGATGAACTTCTTATAGGGAGACACATGGAATTATGATCCCAAGGGATTCATTTCACAACAGAGGAAGACAATTAAGTCCTCAACATACAAACATGTGCCTAGACCCCATGTTGAATGGAAAGTCTCTAACTCATGGCCTTTGGATACAGAGATGGAGGTTGAATCCCCAACGACAAAAGAGATATCAAGAGGAGATAGAGCGCAAAATGAGGAGGAATTCTAGGAGCAAGAATACTATAGACAAATGGAATATTTCATGGAGGAAGAGGAAGAGGCCCACGTCAGCAAGAATCCTAGGATATAAGGACCTGAAGGACAATTCACAAAACAACCTGAAGAAGCGGTCCATGTTTACGTAGACCGAGGTAAGTACAAGCCAGGGTTTCGGGTTTCTTTGAATACTGCCTCCTCACAAGAACCTTTTGCCTCCTCACAAGCACCTTCATCCTCCTCACAGGTAGTCACCCCAAGTGAGGCCCCTCAGAGAAGGAGGCAGGTTCAAGAATGGAATGGCCCTTAGGAGAAAATATCAAGGGAAAAAGCTAGTTAGCCAGAGAGAAGGCTATGGTCATAATTGGCCTAGCATATAGACAGACACCATACCAGGCTCATAATGGCTTTAAATGTCGAGAATGACCAATTGGTGGTTGTGGTACAGCATATAGCTTCTCACCCCCCTCCCCCTGGATCCAAATACAAAGTGTTGTAAATGATCCTTGAATTAGCCTCTATCACTTTACCAAACAAGTTAAACCTCCATGAGGCTATTGGGGAGATGCTTCATAATGAAGTACTAAATAATACTCTAGCACTGGAAAAGGCTCATAATCGACTCAATAAGACGGTGGGGACTCTCAAAAGGAAAAGGGAAAATTCCAAGGATCTTTCACAACAACTCATCTAGTATAAGGCAATGATAAAGGGGAAGGGGATCGAAAAAGAGTCTGCCACATAGACTCTTCTTTAGAGAACAGAGCTAGAACTGTAGGAAATCCGACAGAAGTTGAACATCCCTAGTTATGAACATATTCAGACTGTCGAACTCGCTCAAGTGGAGAAGGAGAAAGAAGCCCTGTCAGCATTTCTCATCCAGAAGAGCGAGGAGGTAGTGGACTTAAAGTGGAGGTTGGAAGAGTTGCAGCAAGAGCACGATAGCCACGTTTGTTTAGTTCCAATATAAGAAGACCCACAAAACCCCTTGGAACAATTGGCCAAGGCATTAGCTGAGTTGAAGGTCTCCGAGGATGAGGCCCAAAAAGTGTGCAGGTACTTAGAAGAATCAAATAAATCCTTGACTAAGAAGGACAAACAAATTTCGTAGTTGCAAAATGAGTTCGATGATGGTCGTAGAGAGACGTAGGAGTTGAAAAATTCGGTCAAAGACCTTAAAAATCAACTCAAGGAGAATATGTCTTTGGTACAGGCTAGGCAGATGGTTTGGGATTATATTATCACATAAATAAATGATCACTAGGAATACATCACTTTGGTTAATGAGAATAGGATCACCATCCATCATTATAAGACTCATCTTGACATAGGCCAACATGAAGGAAACGAAAATGTACTAACCGCGCGGAACTATGTCTAGTTCACAAATGAACTCCCGACTGATGAATTATGAATTCATGGAGTGGTGGATCATTTTGGGACAGTGATGGACATAATGAGGATGATACATAAAGAGGATGTTATATCCAAAGCAGATGGGTTCTTGGGGATTGTTGCTAGAGGAGTGAAGGCTTTTGTTGGTGAATTAGGAAAATTTGTTGAGGCAGGGCTTCCTGCTTGCTGGGATCCACAAGGTGTATTGATCCCTTGGGTGACTTATGAACAAAAATTGTTAGAGATTAAGAGTAAGGCTAACTCATCTTAGGAGAAAACGTCTTGGTTGAAGGCCGAAACAGTGGTGGCATCCCTTAGAAATGAATTCTTGTTGCTGGCCAAGGTGAAGCATTTTTTCTCAGTCAACCTGAACTACTCTGAGTTGACTCAGCTCCGCACCTTATTTGATTTATTTAGCACAGCACCACTTCTCATGGAGATCATTTGGCAAAGATGTTATGAACACGCTAATATGTCAGTAGTTTCTACTTCGCAGCCAAGAGCTCCCATGTCATCTCATCATCCTGGCTCATCGTCCACTCCACTGTGGCCATGACACTTAGGACCCTCTACAACCCCTTGCCCCAACAGATAGATGTTTCAGGGTTTGGCCCATGTAGCCTTCAAAAAAAAAAAATCTTTTACTGTTACTTTGTTTGAACAGTGAAATCACGATTTCACTACCCTTTTTTTTTTTTTTTTGGTTAGAGAGTGGTGCTTAGAGCACACTCCATTTTTTATTATGATGATTGTACTATAATATCAAGAAGGAATATCGAGAGAAAAGGCCGTAAGAAACTCTATAAGAAGAAAAATTAGAGACAGGCTAGAGGTTCTAAATTTTGTCTAAGTTTTTGGTCTTATCTATTACTTGCCATGTATAAGAATTTTGTGCTTTGAAATATATATTTTGGGAAGTTAATTTGAGGCTACTATAATATGAAAATTGTTTTCAATTGGATTCCACTTGAACTGATGAGCGATATGTATGTGTATTCTTCAGTTTGTTGTTATCAATCATTCGATATATGCTATTTCTCAGATTCCATGTGTAAAAGTCGTTAGATGTAATTTCATGAATTTGTTTATGTTCTCGTAGAGGAAGGATAACATTCATGCTTTAAACTTGTATTTAACCTTAAATCGTGCTCCGTGGAATGTTTTCTTCACATGTTTCTAGTCTATCCTATTTATTCTAATTATTGGAGAGTTGGATTCTTATATTGCTCAAGCCCAGTCTCATCAAAACTATTCCTTGAATTGTTCACTGGATCGCACTTTTAAATCAAGTTATGTTCATTAATTTTTGTTTGGACCTGTTGATGCCTTCCAGTTATAAACACTTTCCTGAAGCCCATTCTTAGCCTTTATGTCTACATGAGATCATTATTAAGAACCTTCATCATTCTTGAACCATTAATTTGTGAAACATCTCAATAAAATAACCTATATAAAACTTCATAGTGAGACCATAATCTTTTGATTTTAGGATGTCCTAGGTACTGATCCTTTAACAACCCGGGGAATGTCTCTAGGAGTTACAACATCTTTTTGGCATCATTATTGGGGAACGAATTAGAAAATATTTCCTTGGGATACAATATAGTTTCCGCCCTTCCTCCAAGTGAGCAAGAAGGGTTGAGGGTTGTACATCTCTCACCTTGGCGACTCCACTATAACAAAATTCAAAGTATAGGTAACCCTGGCTTTGACCAAGCCTCACACCCAGTTAGATACCACTCAACAAAAAATACCCTATGCATCTGACCTTGAGAAATTAATATTCAAGATAATTTGGAAAGAAAAGGCCCTCAGTCAATCTGATTTAACCCCTTTCTCCCTTGAAGCATCTTCCTCCTCACAGCAAGCTGAAACCCGTGGCCCGGATTTCGCTGCTTGAGTTTTGGAGTACCCCCCTGATGTTTTCCATCATTTCAACCCATTTTTGAAGGACAAAAAAGAGTGGGTTGGATTTTCCTTCCCTGGGTTTCACCCTACACCAGAGGTCAAGGAGGTAAAGGACATCCCATAAACTTACCTTCACCTCCAAACAAACACTCCATCCTCGCAGAATACACCTATCACCTCTCAATTTTTTCATCAGCAAACTCAAATTATAAATCTTCCCCCTTCTGTGCATAATATGGTGGTACATGTGTTTTTTCTAAACAAGTATGCCCCCTTGGCTCTTCCCCAGCTGTTGCATGATATGCCTCAATATTATCTAATGCTCCTTCCTCGATTCGCTGGAGAATATAACACTGCAACACAGAGACATATTGAGAAATTTTTCGATTTTGCAGATAAGTTGAATGTGGAACACTTAGATGTGGTATTGAGACTCTTTGTCCAATATTTGGATGGTGGAGCTCAAAAGTGGTTCAAATCCTTGATAGACCACCCTGTTCCTACTTTGAAAGAGATGGAGAATGTCTTTACACAAAAATGGGGAGAGAAGAGGGATCATGGATACATCCTCACTGAGTTTAATTCTATGAAAAGGAAACATAATGAGAATGTCATGGAGTTTATTAAGAGATTCAACAAGTTATACAACAATATCCCTACAGAGATAAAACCTCCTCAAGCAGCTACTAAGGTAGTATTTTCCAGAACTTTTGAGCCTAAATTCAGGTTCACCCTCAGAGAGAGGAATTATGTATCCCTAGACCATATGCAGATAGATGCCCTGGAGGTAGAATCCAACTTCAATTCTACGGGGAATTTCAAGGGAAAATCATATCAAGGGGAAAGAAGGAGACGTAAGGAGGAATTTACCTCTTCTAATAAAGAAAGATAATCTCAAGAATGCCCAATAGAGGAAATTAACAAGTTAATAAAAAATATTTCTAACAAGTTGGTCAAACTTAAATTAGAGACCAAAGGTTCCCCTTCTCATTCATATAAAATGATTCCTAATCGAGGCTTCAACCCACAGTACCGTAAGCCTCCCTTATAGTTGTTACAAAGAGATAGAAAGGAACAGTAGGATCACATTTAGCCTCCATTGTATCTAGAAAGAGAGGTGGAGGGGTGGGTAGATGAGATCATAGACACCCAAAAGAATCAATTTTTTGCTTATTCTGATAATGAAGAAGGCGAGCTCACATTACAAGAATATGGTGAAGAGTTGGACGCTCCTCCAAATGACAAGGATATTGACAGCTACTGAAGGAAATTCATGTATTTTATGCAAGCTCAATTGTATAAGAAATATAACCTTAGGTCCTCTCGCAAGAGAACGCGGGTGCAATATCAAAGTGGTGAGTCGGTGTCAACAATCCAAAGCTCCTCTAATACCTGAGATAAAGGAAAGAAGTCGCTAGAATAAACCAATTACCAAAAGGCCACTACATCCAAACCATAGTCCAAGAGTCTGATACACCTAAAATTGAAAAATCTCCCACACCATCATAAAATCTAGTTGATCATGATAAGGAACCCACCGAAGCACACCATGCTGAAAATTTTTCTCCCACTTTCAATCTCCAAAAGGAATTAGAAAAGGTAAATATCCCTATGCCCCTTACTAATTTGTTAAAGCAACCATCATATAAAGCCTAGGTGTCTCAATTCATGCCTCCTCCTTGCATGGCCCCCATTCCAGACACTCTCAATCTTCAGGAAGACCCATGGTCTTTTTTGGACCCCATGTGGCAGAGAAAGATCCATCGATGCCCTCGTTCTATGTTAATTTGGTTATACACAATCTCATGTTACATAATTGCATGTTGGACTCAGTATCATCTCACTGTCATTGATGGAACATCTTGGGTGTCAAATTACCAGGTCGTATAAAGACTTGTACTCATTTAACTCTAAGAGAGTAAAATATCTGGGGATGATAAAATATTTGGTGGTAAATCTGGCTCAGATTCCAGTAAAGAGTGTGGTGATGGACATCGTGGTGGCAGGCATACCAGCCAAGTTTGGGATGTTGTTGACCAGGTCATCGAGATAAAAAATCATAGGTTCGATAAAGCTTGACTTGACGTATGCCACCATTCCCATTTTTGGTGGAGAGGAGAGAAGATTACACAAATAATCAAGATTCATGAAAATGGTCACCAAAGCTAATAGCTCCACCAATTCTCCCGTCTACAGGAAACATTGTGAGTTCTCTTGATTAATGTTGGAAGAATATGATTCGATTCTAGAGGAGACCAACACCCACCTTCAAAGCAGGAAACCATCAAAAGGAAGAAGCAAATGAAACTTTGACTCTACAATTTGATGGAGCTTACTATAAAGATGGAAACGAGGTTGACATCCTGCTAATATCACCAAAATGTTTCTTAATTCCCCTCTCGTTCAAACTGGAATTTGAAGCCACAAATAATGTGGCCAAATATGAAGCGTTGATGTTGAGGTTACAATTAGAAAAAAAAATTGAATATTCAGAGTCTTAAGGTGTTCAGAGATTCATAGCTAGCGGTGAAACAGATGAGGAATCAATGTCAAGCCAAACATCCCCAACTCAGGGCTTACAAAAATGAGGTATGGGATTTGGTCAAAAAAAAATTCTTAGCTTTCAATATTCAGTTTATGCCTCGCAAAATAAATCGGATGGGAAAACTCACTAGCCATGGCAGCTAGTAATTTCCGCCCTCCACAGAACCCACTGTTGAGATATGAAATTGAGGTGCAATATTTCCACTCCATCCCTAACAATGTCAAACACTGGAAAGTATTTGAATATGAGGACCAGAATAAGTGTTTCATGGGAATGGTGGGAGAATTATCTAATTCGATAATCGATCAAGAGGAAGAGTCAGAGGTTGAAGAACAGAAGTCGAGATGGGAGGAGACCATTGTTGGTCATAAATTTCTCCAATTAAAATGGAACATCATCCCTAGGGGTCTGCTACCCTTGGGGGGCTTTTCAACAGAAACGATGTCTTTATTAACTCTCACAAGCCAGAACCAAATGAACAGGTTGAGGATTTCAACATTGGGACCGAGGAAGACATGAAATTTATAAAATTGTCTAAAAGAGTTCCCAGGGAGTTCAAACAAAAATATCTGAAACTTTTCATATCTTACAAAGATTTCTTCTCTTGGTATTATCAGGATTTAAAGACATTTGGTGTGAATGTCATACAACATAAAATTCCCCTGAAGGAAGGTGCCAAACCTCATAATAAAAATTTAAGGCAAATCAACTCACTCCTGCTTCCTGCCATTGAGAAAAAAGTCAAAAAGTTACTGCAAGAGAAAATTAGCGTACCTCTAAGGTATTTCGAATGGGGTGACATGTGAACCATAGTCGTAAGGTATTGTATATTCTCCCAAATACAACATATTGTAATGTACACTAGATGTTCCACCAAATAGTAGAGACAAACCATATGTAGGTGACATGCCTTGACTGCTAATATAATTAGATGTTGCACCAAATGGAGGACCCATATACAAGGATGACTATGCATGCCCATAAGGATTTGGAATGGGGCCCTCCCATGGATTTCAAACTATAATCAAATAGTTTAGATGTAGAACAATTTCTCATGTTGCAATTCTATAAATGCAAAATTCACATTGTGAGAGTTAGGTGATGTCTATTCACCTTCATTTCTAGGATCATCCATTCAAGGACTTTTTGGTCCAAAGTTTCAACTATTTCCCGACATAATCTTGAACCCAAAAATGAGAAAAATTTGATACAACTAAAAAATAATTTGGGGAGTAAGGCATCAACAACAATCTTTTGCCTTGTTGATAATATGTTTGAGAAAAATGGATGGAGTGGAATAGAGCTTCAAGTGCACCAGAATAAATGTGCCACTGATATTGTTAATGTTCACCAGGCTTGAGCAATCCCCTTGGATTTTCCATCAAAAACGAAAACTTTGTGTGAAGGAAACATATATCCGTTAATGCGCCTCAGAGAAGTAAAAGAAGAATTGTCGAAAGGAGATACTAATAGTATCCTCAAGGAACAACAAGAATATCAGGTTTTAGTTTAGATGGTAGAGGCGAAAGGCACGTGTGCCTCATGCAAGGCCCTGGCCCGTATGAGTTCTAAGTATGTGCTTTAGGTTTTTTTAATTATTTATTTATTTATTTATTCTAATTTTTTGTCCTTAATTTTTTAATTTTACTATTAATTTGTTTTTTTAAGGTAAGTAAGTAAATATTTTTCTTTTATAATCTAAGAATAAGGCTTAATTAACTAACCTTAAAGTTAATCAATTTAACTATAATATTAATCAAATCAAATTATAAATTATCATAATTTAACATTATAACCTAATTAACATTTAGATACAACTTATATTATTAATTAATTTTAATGGGAAATTAATTTGATGTTAGGGAGATCTTTAAGGGTTAATAGTCATGCATCATAGATCTTTCTTAGCTAGTGATGGGAAAGGATTTAGTAGATCAATGAGGATATGCTCAGTCTCAGTAAGACTTGTTTGCAAGCATAATTAAAATAAAAATTTGCACCTACACTTATGCATACATGTGTGATTCAAATAAGAGTTATGAATGTACTAAGATGCACTGACGCACCTTGAATGTTAACCAAAGCCGAATCTTATCTTACGCTCCTTGGATGCAATTAATAAAATTTTAATAGGGAACCAAGTAGGTGAGGTGGAAGAAGAACACCCTCTGTCAAGGTTGTGCGACCCCAAGGGATCATGGGACTCTCAACGAGGACATCCAACTAAAGATATTACCCAGGATATTTAGAATATTAAGCTCCCAAAGTTTTTTGGAGCCCGTAGCATTGAAAATGTAGTAGCTTGGCTGGAAGGAATGACGATATGTTTCACACTCGAAGAGTATACTTCCAAAAAAAAAAAAAACCTTCAAATCCCATCTTTGAATATAAAATTCATAAAAAAATTCACAAAATTTGTTATTTTTCCAACCTTGTTTATTCAATTTTTTATTGCATTTTTAGCGAAAAGTTTTTTTAAAAAGGTATTTTTTAATTATATCTATATGCAAAATGTGTATTTCTTCTTGAGTGTTTAAAATTATTATTTTTTAGTGACAATTGTTTTATGCTTAATTAAAGTATTAATTAACGATATATAAATTTATAAAAAATCCTAACCTCAAAATATTAATGTTATTATTTTTTAAAAACTTTGCAAAAAAAAAAATTATTATAAAAAACATTGCCAAGAAAAACAAAAAACACATGCTTGGAAAACCCTTAAAAAACAAACATCTTAGGACGAAAAACAAGAAGAATAATAAGACAACTTGAACAATGGTTAAATAATAATTAATTTTTTTTAAATGTGTATACTTGGGACATCAAAAACTTTAGTGTTTCAAAAATATGTCTTAAAAATAAATGTTGATGTTTTTCAAAATGAGGATAAAAATCACCAACATTTATAAAAAAAATATCCACATTTGATACTTTCAAAAGTTTAAAGTGTAAAAAATAAGCCCTCTAAAAAAAATGGGTTGATGTTGCATCAACACTTTTAAAAATCAACATGCAAATCACTAACATTAACAAAAAAGGTTCATACTTGATACATCAGAAAATTTAAAGTGCCAAAAATATGCTTAAAAAATGTTTATTGTGAATAACCACTTTTCAAAATCACGTGTTTTTTTTTGCTACCTCAAAAAAACAAGTAATCGGTAATTTTCTCGTTTGATCAGTAACTATGATTTGACCAAAGTCTCAAACCCAATGCACCCTGACCATAAGCATTCTTATGCTATACCCATCCATGATAGGGGAAACACCATGCCTAGTACTTGTACCAATAACTGATCCATGTGCATAGGATGATGGCATGTGCAAAGCTCCATATGAACCACTTGGGGTGACATGTGAACCATAGTCGTAAGGTATTGTAGATGCTCCCAAATACAACATATTGTAATGTGCACTAGATGCTCCACCAAATGGTAGAGACAAACCATATCTAGGTGACATGCCTTGACTGCTAATATACATAGATGTTGCATCAACTGGAAGACCCATATACAAGGATGATTGCACATGCCCATAAGGATTTGGAATGGGCCCTCCAATGGATTTCAAACTATACTCAACCAGTTTAGATGTAGAACAATTTCTCATGTTGCAATTCTAGAAATGAAAAATTCACATTGCTAGAGATAGGTGATGTCTAGTCACCTTTATTTCGAGGATCATCCATTCAAGGACTTTTTGGTCCAAAGTTTCAACTATTTCCCTACATCATCTTGAACCCAAAAATGAGAACAATTCGATACAACTAAGAAATAATTTGGGGAGTAAGGCATCGGCAATGATCTTTTGCCTTGTTGATAATATGTTTCAGAAAAATGGATGGAGTGGAAGAGAGCTTCAAGTGCAGCAGAATAAATGTGCCTTTGATATTGTTAATGTTTCACCAATCTTGAGCAATACCCTTGGATTTTCCATCAAAAAGGAAAACTTTCTGTGAAGGAAACATGTATCCGTTAGTGCGCCTCATAGAAGTAAAAGAAGAATTGTTGAAAGGTGTGTATCTCCTTAATAAACCTCGAGGTGTGTATAACTAAGTTGAAGGCATATGTTATTTCCATGAGAATGTACGATGTAATCATCAGAATGGATAGGCTAGAAGCTCATCGAGATTTGGTGGTTTGTTTCAAAAAAAAAATTGATTTTCTTAGATGATGAAGGTAAATCAATTGAGATCTATGGTATTAAGAGGGGAGTGTCCCTATGAATCATATCAATGATGAAGGTAAAACATTGCCCCAGGTAGGTCTATAAATTTTATATGGTTGAGGCCATAAATGACAAGAAGGGAACTTCCCCATATCATCATTTAGTTATGTCAGAATTTGAGGATGACTTCCCCAAATATGTATTAGGGTTACCTCCTAAGAGGGAGATTGATTTCACAATTGAATTAAAACCTTTTGTGGAGACAATATCCAAGACACCCTACAGGATGACCGCTACAAAACTTTGCAAGTTGTTGATGTAGTTAAAGGAATTATTTGATTTGGGTCTTATTAGACATAGTATTTCACCTTGGGATGTGTCGGTATTTTTTTCAATAAGAAGGATAGTTCCTTAAGATTGTGCATATATTATAGAGACTTGACTCAAGCCACAATAGGGAGTAGGTACCCAATACCCAAAATAAATGATCTCTTTGATCAAATGAAGGGAGAAATGATTTGGTTTAAAATCGATCTGTGATCTAGATATCACCAGTTAAATATTAAGGAAGGTAACATCCCAAAAATCATCTTTCAAACTTGGTTTGAGCACCATGAGTTTGTAGTAGTGTTGTTTGGTTTGGGAAATGCACCCATAGTGTTCATGAGACTCATGAATGGAGTGTTCTATAATCATCAAGACCAATTTATGAAAGCCTTATTGGATAATATCTCATGTGTTCCAAGAATCAAAAGAAGCATGAAGAGCACTTAAGGATTGTGTTGACATGGTTAAGGGAAAATTAGTTGTATGGAAAATTGGTGAAGTGATTTTTATTTAAGAAGGATATTAATTGTCTTGGCCACATCATTTCAAGGGAAGGGATTGTGGTGGAACCCAAAAATAAGAAGGTCATCATGAATTAGCCAGTGTCGAGAAATGCTCATGAGGTGTGTAGCTAAATGGGGTTAACATGTTAATATTGAAGATTCATGGAATGGTTTTAAAATATTTTGAAACACATCATTACGTTACAACACAAGGGAGTTAGATATGAATGGACAAATGAATTCAACATTGCATTCATTGATCCGAAGATATTACTAACTATTGCCTTGATATGTCGAGTGTGAGGCATGGGGAAGGACTTCATAGTTTACGCAAATGCTTCAAAGCAAGGATTAGGAATTATGCTAATGCAAGAAGGAGGAATAATAACTTATGAGTTCACAAATTTGAAGAAACATGAAGAGATGTATGCTGCTCATGGCTCAGAATTAGCATCGACGATATTGGCCTTGAAATTTTGGAGGCATTACCTTGTCAAGAAGCTTAAAGCTAAATACTAGTCATGAGAGCCTAAATCATATCTTCACTCATAGGGATATAAATCCTAGGCAAAGGTAATGGAGTGAATTCATGAGTTATTATGATTTTGGGATTTATTTAAATCAAGGGAAAGGAGAAAGTGGTTTCCTATGCACTAAGAAGAAGACTACAGATATTCTCCTTAGTGCACTTGAGGGTCAATTTGAGGGAGCGTGTGATTGAAAAACTCTTTGGCGATAGCTAGTATCTAAAGGTTACATCAACACTTAAGAGTGGGAAGTGAATAAAACCAAAGTTTGAGTGTTATGCACTTGATCCAAATGGGTTATTGATATTTCAAGGAAGAATTCACATCCCTGAGGAAGGGAATATAATAAGAACCATCCTTGAGGAGTCATATAAAGCACTTTACTTTGCACATCTTGGCATGAAGAAGATGCATGATGACATGAAGAATTTTTTATTTTGGGAAAGCATGATGCATGGCATGGTCCAGTTTTTTCTAGGTGTCTTGAATGTTAACAAGTGAAGGTTTACCATCACCACACAACAAGACTCCTATAGCCGCATGACATCCCTATGTTTAAATGGGAGGTCATCCCTATGGATTTTTTTTCCAACCACGTCACGAAGGCACAATGTCATCTTAGTAATAGTTGATAACTTGACCAAAAGTGCCTATTTCATCCCAGTTAGAGACACTTATGATGTCATTGATGTAGCATGAGTGTTTATAAGTAAATTTATCCAGCTACATGGATTTCCAACGAAGATTTTTTTTATAAAGACTCTCAATTTACATCTAGTTTTCGATAAGTTTGTAGTCAATGTCAAGGACTTAGTTGAAAATTTAGCATTGTATATCATCCATAAATAAATGGGCAGACTAAAAGAGTAAATTAGGTGATGGAAACTACAACAAAACAAACCATTAGCGCCACAAATAGCACCAAAATCCAGTGTTTCTTAGCGCACGAATTGGCTTGAAGTGGCGACGCAATATCTGGCGAAAGAAGGAATGTTCATAATGGTGTGTTGATTTGTGCCGGGAACAGTGCCAGAAGTTGTTTCTTTCACTATTCCGTCCATTTTTACTTCTATTTTTTCTCCCAGTTGTGCTTCTTAATTTTCTTCTCACATGGCATCACAAATAGCTTCGTTTTTGGATTCCTAATTAACTCCAATTTATGCTTCCACATAAACATCAATTTTTTCTTCCAATATGGCGTCACTTGTTGCATCTAGCTTTGCTTCCATTATGGCATCTTATTTAGGTGCTAATATGGCTTCCTCTATAGTTTCTTTTGTTGCTTCAAATATTTCTTCCATTATTGCTTCTTGTTTTGCTAACTAAATGGCTTCTTTGTTTGCTTCTTTTGGAACACCAAGTTTGGCTTCTAATATTGCTTCCATTATTACTTCTTTGCCATTGCTACCTAAATTACTTTTGTTTTTTCTTCTGAAGTAATGCCAAGTTTTTCTTGTAGATAATCCTTGAAACCTTGAAACTACTAATGAGAGAAAACTGATCACAAAATACACAAGATTTATCTACCAAAAATTTGTATAAATAAAACAATGAATAGAAACATAATCAAAAATATAACACACAATAAATTTGGGGAACCCAAATGGGAAAAAAACCCTACTTTCTTACATTGAATCAACTGATAAATTTGGTCTATTACATAGAATTTGATTCAAGCTTTAAGCTCCCAGCAATATTGATCAACTTTATCTCAAGGCTTGCCCAACACTTAGGAAAATAAGGCCTGTAAGGAATCTCTTATTTCCTAGCACAAATTTGCCCCTAAAAAATAGGAATTTCTCCTATTTCCTTGCCCAATTCCCAAGATAAATTTCCCTCCTCAATCGTGAATCCTTGCACATAAAAAATTGTGTACAATAAATAAACACACATATTCCTTCATTCAATCTCAATAGGCAATTCTATTAACTGAGAGTAAGTTGCGTTAACACAGAGTCAAATACTCAACTAAACTCATGTTTGTCTCTTATTGAACTGGAGATCGATTAATTGATACAAACTAGATTTAACTCCACTATGTATCTAATTTTAGCCATCAACTAGTCCACAACTCATTGAAAGCCATCTAACTCAAATTAACTTACAATAACTCGGTGATAGGCCACATAACACATGTTAACTAAAATCTAACTCAAGAAATTATGAGACTGAATTTGAATTAGCATACTTGACTAAGGAACAAATCAAAGAAGTCATTCCTTGCTCCATTTTAAACACTCCCTCTTAGCGAGGAAGGGATTCTCGAACAAACCTTGTCCACCTGGATCAGTCTTCAAATCTACCAAGTTCTTCATTGTTGCAGTTTCTCCCTCTAAACTATAAGACTTCTCTACTTCCTTTTGTGGAAACTACTTTGAAGACCTGCTACCTTTTTCTTCAAGGAATGATACTGAGACAAGGTTTTTCTTCAATCCTGAAACATACATCACGTTCTTGAGATGGATAAGGGAACCAGACTCCCTCTTAAAGCTCATTATACCAACTCATTTGGTCATTTATCTACCATCATCTCCAAGATAGATATGGAATTTCGTGTCTTTATCCTCCAAATTGTAAAAGAATTCTTTATCCCCTGAAATGTGGAATGAATCCCCTGATTCAATGTACCACACACTACCTCGAGTTGAGCTTGCCATGTAATATATCAACAATAAATCCAATTCGAACTGAGGTACAATGCTTCTCCTCCATTTGTTATTGCATCAGGCTTGTTGTATTTATTTTTTGGAAATTTTGTAGCATAATGTCTAAACTCACGAAAATGAAAACACCTCATCTTACTAAGATCCTTATTTTCCTTACCTCCATTCTGACGAGACTCGGTTTTACCTTGGGCCTTATTTCCCTTGGTTTTATTTGCTTTTCCATCTAAATAAAAGTTCTCATCTTATGTCCCATACGAGAATCCATCCCTTATGTTCCTCCTTATCTCTTCCTGCACAAGATATGACCACATTTTATCCCAATCAAGGAGCTTATCTCTGCCATTAATTGTTGATCAGTGGTTGGCATTGATGTCAACCCAAGCAGCACCAAGGGCTACCTCGATATTACATGGGAATTTTGACCTACCAAATTAATATATTCCAGGTCAAGGATATTTTTTGTGGTTTATACTTGTCGATATGTTTCCGTTGATATATGAATTTCCCTGTAATTCTTCACGGTTTGAGAGATATTCATGTTTGAAGTTAGTAACCCCAGTTAGTGGGCTAAAACACCATGGGGTTGTGGCATGACACTAATAATTGGTTTTGGTCATTGAATAGTCAATTATTAATAATTTTTAAGCTCCTAAAGTCCCTCCCACGTTCACTTGTTGAAGTCCCTCTCAACCTAAGCATTTATATAAATTGTGATCCTCATATCCTCCTCATGTAGGGATTTCACTACTTAAAACAGGACATCGTGGCATTTATGCTATAATGTATTTTATACAAAGTTTCAGAAACTGAAATTTTTATGAGGCAAAGCGAAATCCTGAGGAAGCTTGTGTAAAAATTTTAGATCATGGTGCGCAAAATTTTCGTAGATATGATCTGTGGAAGTTAGGGTTTTTGCAGGCTCTTGAATTTCATCTCAAAGAGGTGACCTTGGGAAAATATTTATAACTCTTTCTATGAGTATCGGATTGGAATTCTATAAAAAGTGGCAGATATTACACAGACTGTAGTTTTATTTGTATCAATTTCATAGTCGAATGAGGAAACAGTGACATGTGGCACGTCGTACAAGTTTACTCTACTGAACCAAACTATAATTAGGTCATTGTGAGAGATTGGGCATAAACTTTCCTTGAAGAATCCAAATTGGGTCAGACCTATGGCATTGAAAAGAAGACTCGAATGACTACTATAGGACCTAAAATCACATATTGGGGATCTGAAATAACAGATATACACCAGATTCAATATCGAGATCCTAGAAGGCAAGAAAAAGCTATATCATATGTTGTCAAGGGCTGCAAAGGACCAGACTTTCTAGGGAAAAAAAGAAAAGCAAGGTGCAGCAGAGGTAAGCTCCAGGTAAGTATATTATGTATATGCATGTTCATCGCTTAATTTAATTAGGTTATTTTTATTCTAATTTATTTATTTTTTTAGCACTAACATATGCTTTGCAGGATGAGGTAAGTTTTTCTATTATCATGTCATGGGTATTTCCTTGAAGAATTTTTGCAGGTATTATATATTCATCAAGATAAGACTCAATGCATGATCTAATTTTCTAAAGAGTGAGAGAGGATAGCATGACAAGAGCAACAATCAAGGTGCAGAATAGCAACAAGAATTTCATCACATGAAGTCTTCACGTGGGCAGCACTGCATACAATCATTGTAAAGGTATCATTGTATTAATTCATTGTAAAAATCATTGTAAAATTTGTACAAGTGTCTATCTGCCAATAATTGAAGAGGCAGTGTCCGGATGTCTAGGATCATCATTAGGTATGTGTGTCATATTTGGGGTAATGGTCTAGTGTGTCTTCTTCTTCTACATCATTCTATATCATTGTAAAGTGGACCATTTTACTTAGTACGGGAGTCCATTATACTTTTATTCTTCTATATGTTGGTAGGGTGGTGCTAGGCCGATGCATGAAGTCACCAGCATGTTCAAGCCTGTGAAAACTTTAGGGTGGTAGGATGGTGCTAGGGTGAGTTGTAGCTCATTGGGTGTTGGGGCATCCGTTCAGTTGACTACTGAAGAATCTCAGGCGTTGGAGCATCCATCTAGTGGGAGTTGGAGAAGAATGATTTTCTAGATTCTAGGAATTTGGAGCTTTCTTTTCAATTGGAGTTGAATATTAAAGAATTATTAGAAAAGAATTCAGGTGGTTTTTGTCTCGAAGGGGGTTTCCACCTTAAAAACTGTGTGCATTTTTGTTCCTTTTTTTTACTGCTATTATTGTACGAACACTGATAATAATTGAAGATTAACTAATGCTCTGAAATATTAATAATAATACTAATTGAAAGGAATATTGATTCACCCCCCCTCTCAGTATTTCCAACAATTGGAATCAGAGCTTGGTTCCTTCAATAGCAGTCTAATAGATGGAAGGAGGTCATGGAGCATACCAAGAATGGTGTACCTATGTTCAATGAAAATAATTATGCACTCTGGAAAGAAAGAATGGAGGTCTATCTCTTAGCGCAAGGTTACGAAGTATGGGAAATTGTTCAAAATGGATTTACACTAACCGTGGATGAACAAGGTAAGAAGAATTTGGTAAATGATGCAAAAGAAAATAATGGTATTATCAGTGGACTTATTGAATCTAATTATCATAAGGTATTGGGTTGTAAAACCACCAAAAATGTATGGGACAAGCTTGAGAATATATATGCAGGTGACTCAAATTTCAAAGAAGCAAAGCTTCAAATCTACAAAGAAAAATTTGAGCAACTCAGAATGAAAGAGGATGGCAGAATTTCTGCATACTTCCAACACGTTGATGAAATAACCAACACTCTGGAAAGATTGGGAGAGCCTGCTAACGAGAATAATATTATACAGAATATTATTAGAACGTTACCAGGGAGATTCAACCCAAAGGTATCAGTCTTACAATACAGTGAAAATCTGGACAAACTCAACAAAGAGGAATTACATGGAGTTCTCATAGCATATGAAATAAAACTTGAAGAAGAAGAGGGTACTTCGCATCTAGAAACTGAATTAGTTGCATCTAAGAAAACCAGTTAGGAAAAACAACCTTCAAAGGAAAAGACCTGCACCTTCAAGTGTGAAGTAAAGGAAGATGATGAAGGTGGTCTTTCAGATGGAGAATATGCTTACTTTACGAGAAAACTAAAAATTGGAAAGGGAAAATTCATAGGTAAACTTCCATTGATATGTTTCAGTTGTGGTGAGGTTAGGCATTTCACAGCATAATGTCTGAATAGAAGTGATGGAAACTCAAAAGGAAAGAAAGGCTTTAAGAAATTAAACAAGCAAGGAAAAAAGAAAGGATTCAAAAGGAACGTTCTCTCTAAAGAAGATAGCTCATCATCCGATGAAGACAGTGACAGTGAAGAAGAATCCAATGAGAGAGTATTGTTTATGGCTAAGCACAATAAACAATAGGTATCAAACAATGAAGAAGAAAGGTTGACCATAGAAAAATTCTCTAAGGAGGCAATCAGGCTTATAAAATAGCTCAAGGCTGAGAAGATTCGTTCCAATAATCTTGAAGAACAAGTTCAATGTCTCAAAATTGAAGTTGAAGAACACAAATGTATTGAAGAGTCACTTCAAAATAGGTAGGAAGTGTTGTCCTTTGAGATAACCTAAGGTCAATTAGTTATGCCAAAGCATCTAAAATGTTTGTTTGTTTTTAAATATTTGGATGACTAGTGAAATTTTTTTTGAAACAGGTGAATTTACTTAGAAAGATCTTTGATAATATAAAAGGTTGTTCTTTTATTTCATATGGTTAATTTGATTTTAAAGTGGGATGGATGGAATAATGTAAATGTATAAATGATTTAATAATCAAACAAAATACTTAATCATTTATAAGCAGAAATAATGAAAACTATGTTTTCACTATTGACAAAATATAATTAAGTCATAACAGATACCTACGTGTAACTAAATTTCAAGAGGAATTTACAGTAGAAAATAGCTTTGTAAATTAATCTCTTAATCTAGTTACAACTTCACAACGAATCAAAGATGAAACTGAAATTCAATTAAATTTTTAATTGGATAATTGTTAATGAAATAAATTATATGATGAAAACATAATGAAAAACAAAATTGAAGTAACTTACAAGAACACAATCCATATGAAGTAAAATGCAGAATCCTTTATTCAATCAAAAAATTTCCAGCTGATACAAGTATGTTTGATAACTTAGTTCAAGGGTGCAACCTCGAATACTTCAATGAATGAATTATTTATACAAAATGTAAAATATTAAAATCAATGCCTGAGTGACAAGGCAAACTATTTTTCTAAAAATGAACAGAAAGGAAAGAAAACGAACTAAAAGGAGTACATCTGCATTTCTGGCCCTATTCTATTGGAAACTGTTGCTGAGTCGCCACCTTTTTAGTATTGTGCTGGCATACTGAGTGTTGTGTTGGCACAGTGCCTTGTCCTTTAATCTCGGTATTTGAAAAGTTTGTCCCATCGTTCTTCATCCAGAATTGAAACTTTAATAAATTTGCGATAGATTTCATCTACCTCAGTGTACTTTGTAATAGTGGGTTTTACAGTGGAAATGTGTTTTATTTCATGGTGAATAAAACTGATATCTTCAATAGCTTTTAAAAATGCTTTACCTGTCATAGAACCTTGAATAGAAGACATATATGCAAACCTCGTTGTTTCTTTGATCTTCTTCATAAAATCTTCTCTGGGCATTAATTTTTCATTTATAACAAACAATGATGGGAGACCTTTTATAATTAATGCATCAATCCTTGTAATAAACCTGTTGGTTGTCACATCCAGAGTATGAAATTTTTCTGTTAATTGTACTACTAAATTCCTTTTAATCAAAACTTTCTTTACTTCATGAATAGTCTCAGTCTTGTCATCTACCCCTAGCTCATCCAATTCTTGGTTATCCTTAGAGTTCAGAAATTTTATAATGTTGCTTGTTGTATTAGGCATTTCTCCTAGTTGAATGTTTATATCAGAAATTGTTTGGTTTTCCTTTTCAACTAACTCCTTCTACTCAAATATGATCTTGATAGATGACCAAATTTCATTAATATCCTCAATGATGTTGTTCCAGATGATTTCTTTGAAATTCCCAAGAGTGTAGCCAATAGAATATTTAGTGGCTAACTTCTTCCATATTCCTACTTGGTTTTGATCTCTCTGAAGCTCTGATGCATGGAAAGTGTCAAACTTCTTATGCTGGTCTTCAAGAAGTTTCACTTTGTCTTGTAAATTTTTTATTTCTTCAGTCTACAAAGTCATGTTTTTGAGTGTGGAGGCTAACTGATATGTAGAATCTCCTTTACTTGTGGTAGCAACTATAGTAGTGGGAATAGCTATCATAGGAAGTGCTTCTAAAGGAGAAGCTTTCTTTTTTGGTTTCTTACTTTCTTTAATCCACTTCTCCATATTTGTTTCCATATGTTTCAGCTGTGTACTCTGTTCTAGAATGAGCTTCATTATGTCTGCCTTTTCTATTTATGTTTCTTCAATTTCCTTGGCTAAAGGATCTTCTGTTGCTGGTGATTTCAACTGCTTCCTCAATGCTGCAATGTCTGCATTATTTTTCTTGATTAAATCCTCTATGACATTGACATTTTCGGGATCATAACCCAATTTAATTACCAAATCTTCCAATATTTTAATCCTAGTGTCTTTGGAAAAAGCTGAGACTTTTTCCATGTTGAGTTGTGATCTGATATTTGCTAATGTAACCTGCATTTTAGATAAATAAATAACAGTGTTAATTACGGTTGAGAATATCATCTCTCCAGTTTTTTTGTGCTTCTCCATTTGATCAATGGGATGTATGTCGCTGACATTAAACTCAAGAGATTTTTTCTTATAGTCTGCTTCTCATTTAGGCTGAGGAACTTGTGCTTGAAGAAATTCCATTAGCATTCTTCCTTTCTCTACATCAAAGGCTGACAATGGCCTACTTTGGGCACCTAAAGTTTGTTTTTAGAATTGGTTATATGTGTTTATCTTCAAGGCTTCATTTTTTAATTTTATTTCCTTGAATATATCCATGGTGCTCTTCTTTGGCTCGCTTGAAGTTGATGTACCTGTGTGCATGATTTGTTGTTGATCTGAAGTAGTCATGGAAGTAGTAGGAGACTGTGTGGATTGCTCACATACTAATGAGGATATAAGAGGCTCATTAGTGTTAACAGGAGTCTGTTTCTCTTAATCTTTGCTAATGCTAGTCTAGAACAAAGTTTAGCCTTCTTTCTATATATTATTTTGAATCCCTTGGTGAAAATGCTTGTCTCTGAAGGAGATCTTTCTTCTCGATTCCTTTTAGTTGTATTTTCCTGATTTGTTGGATTCTGCATTATTGATTATGAAACTGGCTGCTCTAGTGCCTCATGCATTGTATTCTCTATCCATTCTGGCTTGTTCTTATATTTCTCTAACTCTGGCCTTGGTGTGTGAAATTAAGGAGTAGATTTGACTTCTACACTTAATTTAGAAACAATGCCTAATCAATTGTATGACTAGGTAAAGCTTAAATCAAATTGAATTTTCTTTAATAGTTGATCTACCTCTGCTACTGCTTTTCTGTTATTACGTATGAATGGGCCAATCTGAGTTTTTATCTTAAACTATGACTTTTTCTTAGCAGCCACAAAATGTGCTTGATCCATGTTGATCATCTACCTAATGAATTCCAAAGAAAAAATCCTCATTGGGAGGAATTTGGACAACTTATATGGTTGCATTTCACAACCAAAAACTCTTATTTCTGTGTATTTTTCATATAGGTACCAATCTCTTGTTTGTACCTGTTCTATCAGCTATAAAATCTTCTGAATTTCTTCACTGATTCTTGGTTCTTCTCTGTTGTTTAGAAGACTGGTAGTTGGGTGGAGAAACATCTCAATGAGCTGCTTATAGGTGAATTCGTTCTGATCTTTCATGACCAAGGAGGTCTAGAAAAAGACTGACTGTTGGTCTTCTTTATCATTTAATTTCTGCAGTGACAATTTCATATTGTCTCCTTGAAACTATATGAACATGTAAATTAAAACAGAGGTATATTTAAATACCTCCTCTATTTTTAAATCGAGGAACTATTGATGAATGGACTCTACAAGGAAATGACTGAAATTGAATAATATGGAAGGCTTGGCATCATTGGAAAATATTGATAGAGATCCTATAATGGCTTCGTCTATGTATTGGTCAAAGTATTATCCAAGTAGGTAAGATATCATAGTGGTTATCTGCTTGGTTCTCTTAGGGAATAGGGATGAAGGATAAGGAGGGTTTCTTTTAGGAAATGCAACATCTTGTGCTAGGAATAGTTCTAAGGTTTGGGTTCTTTTGGCAAGGCCTAATCTCTCATATATTTCAACCAGAGCTTCATGAGAGAATGGGGTAGCATTATCGATTGTAGGAGCTAACATAATTTGTCAATGGCCTCAGGGAATATGGTAATCAAAACTTGGCCATTAGAATTCACTATGGCTCTCTGGCTTGGAAAATAGGAAGCATGACATTTCCTGATGAAATCAGGAGCATTATGAGTAGAAGGAAAGATAAAACGGGGAATATTTGACTCCCCGAGCTAGATATCATTGGATTTTTCAATATATTTGTCTTCTAGCCAACAGTACATCTCAAGAATATTAATATCAGAGTGTGTTTCATAGATTGTATAATCTCTGTCAGCCATAGGGATATGCTGAAGGTCTAGAGGAGGGAAAATCAGAGGATTAATGTTTTCCTCAGGTTCTTTATCCTTGGGAGGCATAATGGATACAACTGAGAGTGGAATTGATCTTCAAAAAATGGAAGAAAGAAGGTTATGTGAGCAAAAACGGGAAAGGGAATGTAGAATGATAAGATTTGGCGTGCTCACACAGTTGTAGCGTCTCTGGATCAGTATACAACCTGCAAAAAACGAAGTATAATAACCTGTAATCAGAAAAAGGAGTTTGCAGAGGGATTTAGAAGGTTTAATAGTAAAAAAAAAAATTTCCATTGATGGTGCGGGTTAAATGATCGGTGATTAGATTCATAACGGAAATATGGAGGGAAAGGTTTTAAGTGGTTAACGGCTAATGAGGTGGCAATGGAGTGGTGCGCAACGGTCATCAAGGTAAGAGGAATAATGAAAATAGCTTTCGAAGGGGGGGTAAGGTGCTTTATGGTTTTTCACCTCGGGGGTCTGAAATCACGTGGAAATGACACGTATAAAAGGGTGGTTTCAAATTACAACTCTTTTCGGACCGCCCCCCCCCCCCCCCCCCCCCGCGCGGCTGATAAGGTTCGGATGGCAGAGGGGGGCCGAAAGGCCATGCAGGCCATTAGATGTTGTCGGATGTAAATTTGATCATAGTATATGCGAGATATGCAAGGACGGTAAATGTGTTGATGTGGAAATGGTGCAGTCGGGACTTATTAAATAAAGCATCGGGAATTATGAAGGGAAATGTAAGGAAATGTAAATAAAGGGAAATGTCGAGATATACTTTAGGGATATATGATTAAGGGAAATTAATGGTGGGGGTATATAATATGGTTTAAAACTTAGGATATGTAATTAATAATCAGGATTTAAACCATACAAATATCTTTTTTTTGTGGGCGCATTTAGACTAACAGCCAATAAAACTTTAAACAAAATGAAGCTTTCCTTTTTCTTTTTTCTTCCCTAACATTTTATTTTTAATTTTCCTTCTTTATTTAGGGCAGCTAACACCTATAATTTTATTGATATGGATGTCTAAAAAACATAAATAATTTTCCTAACATTTTTTAACTTTTTTCATTCTTTTGCATCCATATCCTACCTTAACATTTTCAAAATAATTTGACTACTTATGCTAACTTATCAGAACTAGAAAATGTTACAACATCGGCTCCATCTGGGGACTGCTTCCCCCTGTGGGATGCAAAGAATAAGCATACCCAAAAGCCTTCTCCTTGGGCTATGGAGTCTTTGATGAAAAAAGATACTCACTTGCAATTTTCAAAAATAAATAAACTCTCTAAATATTTACAGATGTTGAATGAAATAGAAAATCAATACTGCATATAATGTTTCAAGTACTTTCCATTGACGGGAAATGAGGAATACTCTCCTTCCAAATTCTGTAGGAAAAATGTATTGTTCCCTTTAACTTCTTCAATGTTGAATGGACCAAACCATAAGTTATCAAATTTAGCATGCTTTCCTTTGCTTCTCTCCTTGTAGCCCATCTGAGCACAAGGTCACCTTCCTTAAAATTTATTTCTCTTGCTTTTCTTTGGAAAGGAACAGCAAGAACAGTCTGCGAAAATGTTGTTCCTTTGGAATGGATATATGCAGTTTTAACTATAAACGCAAGATCCATTTCTCTCTGAAAAGTGGCTCCTGCATTAGTTAACCCAAATGGAATCCTAGCGTACATAAATTTACCCCAAGGTGTGGTGAAAGAAATTTTCTCTTGATCAGCTTGGATTACCATGATCTAGTTGCAACCTGAAAATCCATCTAGCATAGAAATCCTACTTGATCCTGAAACTTTCTAAAGTAAATAATCCATTTTAGGCAATGGATAATTATCTTTTAAGGATGCTTTGTTCAATTTTTGAAAGTCTACACATAACCTAATCTCTCCATTATTTTCCTAACTGGAACTAGGTAGCTACCCAATTTGAATACCTTAAAGGTAAAATGATATGAGCATCAAGCAGATTTTTGAGTTCCTTTTCAATGGTTGGAAGTAGTATGGGATTAATTCTTCTTAATTTATTTTGGAAAGGTTTTTCCTATGGTTTTAAAGGAATATTATGCTCTATCAAAGTTGTATCATAAGTTATTAATTCATTATAAGACCAGGAAAACACATCATTGTAATTTTTAATAAGATTAAAGTATTTATGTTTTACATCCTGTTGAAGCCCCAAAAATCCTAGCTTCAAACATTGGGGAAAACCACCCGGTCCGTACCTTAATACAACTCCTTTTCCATTTGGGATAGTGGCTCCGACTGGATAATATGGGACCAGTTTCCCAATAATATATGAGATGATTGGTTGGTTGATATAATGGGTAATGGAATTAATTATTAATCTATTCTATAACTTTAAATTAATACAAATAATACTAGTAAAAACCGGGTATCATATAATAAATGTGATTCTAGATTTGTTTCGATTAAATGAATAACCATATAGTTGGCCTATTCATCCAAAAGAAAGATGTATACACATATGATAATTACTTTGTTTAGGAAATTAAACAAAGTAATGATGATAATATATCGCATTCATATACTTATATTGCTCACATATATTTTGAAATATGGCAATTCTAAATTTTCAGAAATGATATAATAAAGCATTGTTTCACAAGCATACATATATAAACAATAGCAATTTTCAGAAGGAATGTTTCATTGCATAAATAAAATTTAACAACATAACTATGATAAAAATACCAGATACATGTGTAACCTCTTGATGAAAATAACACTCTAATCCCACTTTTTCACTTAGAACATCTTTCAAGAAGAACAAAAATGTATATTCTTGAAGACAATTTCCTCATAAAATCACAGAATGTGATCCACCATTCATAAAAATAATGTATTCAGAAGTACAAAAGTGTAACTTCTCAAGTAAAAAATTTATACAAATTGAGGACCCCTTTCTAAATGCATGAAAGGCGTTTAAATAATAATAAACTTAACAAACTATGTAAAATATCGTTAAAAAATATGAAGGATCGGAGATCCGATTTCATAAATAGGATTATAATCTCCAAGAAAACAGGTTCATTGAATTTCTTTCATGTCTGACGTACGCAGCTACCAGATTGATAGCATATCTTTTACTTCAGGAGGATGACTCAACCGGGAATGCATCTGGCTGGTATATGTGGCATCTGACAGTTCTGGAATCATATATTCGATGGCATCGGAGAGGCATTTTGTAGTCATTTTTTGGCTATGTGGCTTTACCAAATAGAACCCAAATGTGTCCCATGTTATTCCTTGTATTGCGCTGCTCTGTTGGTCTTTATTAGCCAAGTCCTGTGTCCATTGTTTCTCTATTTCCTTGACCTTTGGGATTTTTCCTAGAATGCAATCTGAAATCAGGTTGGCTACATACAAACTGTCATTAATTAATCCCACTAAATTGTTCATTATGGCTCTTGCTCTGAAGATAGCCCGTTCTCCTTTAATCAACTATGTCTCTCATTCTGCAAACAAGATTTCTTTGTGTGATTCTTGAATCTTAGGAAGATTGGCAGCGATGCCTTGATCTGTGTTTTTCCATGTCAGGAATCCTGCAATATTTTCATTGGTATATTCAAATTCAAGTCTTTCATTTACTTCCTTTTCTATGAGTGATTATGCTATTTCACATAAAGGGTCAGCTAGAGATATTTTATGACATAAAACATCAAGTTGTTGTGATAGTATTTTACTTAATTCAAGAGCCTCTATCTTAAATTGATCAAGTCCAGGATAATCTTTAAATCTTTTTATTTGTGCTTGTATAAAGCACTATGTTATTCCTTGGCTATCTTTTCTTGTTGAAGCATCACCTGTAATTTATTTAATTCTTGAGATAGTTGTTTTTCTTTATGTATAGCTTCCTGATCAAGATTTTGCTTTTCAATATTCAATTTCTCTTTAAGCTGCTCAGTATTTTGACTTTCTTCAATGAGTTGTTGTTCTAGTTGTGTTATCCTCTGTTGATATGTTGTTGCCTTCTCCTCTAACAAAGCTATCTTTTGATATTTTTCCTTCATCAAATGACTGACCTCAGAGGCTTTGTCTATTGTAGCTGCCATATAAGCCCCTGCATACTGAGATAATTTAGTTAAATCCTCTGAAGGATTAACGTCAGAATCCTTCCAGACAACATTCATCAATTCAACATGGGGAGATGACAATAGACTTTGATCAATTTTCCTTTTCTTTCTCTGTTTTTTAACTACATCCCTATGTTTTAGACTATTAAAGACATCTAGAGGTGGTATATCTTCAATCGTTAATACAATTTATTCGGAAGGATTTTCAGGAATAATCTCAATATCCTGTCTATTAGCAAAGCTGATTGTTCCTTCATTTATAGCATTGGTAACTGAAGTTTGTTGTGTTGTGGGAATTTGCATTGTAGACACATTCTGAGAATATTTTTGGCCTTTGATCTGTTTCTTAAATTGTTCCCATTCATCCAATAACTTTGAATGATCATCTATATCCATTTCAAAGGAATCACCAGCCTTATTTCCTGTATTTTCCTTTTCTTGCTCTGCTTCAGTATTCTTTTCTTCTTTGTATTCTTCATGTTGCAGAGGATTAGTTCTTAATTGTTCCAGAGGTATTGTTAGCAGTCTATTGTTTCTGAACTGTAAGAATTCTTCCATGCCTTTTGCTCCGAACTTTAATTTTTCTAAATGTTTAACTTGTGAAAATCATTCGGCCGAGGAAAATAGATCATCAAAATCGGCCTCTTCATGTTCAAATTTTGAAATCTATACCATGGATGTAAATTTGAAGGAAACCTTCTTCGGATCATACTGTATTTTGGGAATGGTTGCCAATCTAAGCTCTTTTGTCTTTTGGGCTTCTTTCTCTGCATGTTTGAAATTATGCAGAGAAAAAGATCCACATCGGAGGGGAAATGTCGACCACATCAACTTCTTAGAAGTTTTTAGGTTTTTGGACATTCCTTTCTCCGTTATCTGATAACCTATTTCTCGGCCTAATAGTTTTTCAGGAATGTATAATGGCAAAACATGAGGATTAGTGATATTTCCGAATATTCGGACATAAGTGAATTTTTCTTCCCCAAACCAGCTTCCGACTGAAGTTAGATCAGTGTTGGCCTCATCATATAACCTCGGGGCGGGTTTATTGAATATAAATTGATGAACTGGTAGAATGAATCCATGAAAAATTATATATATGTGGTCTTTATAATATGATTTCCACAGATGTTTATGATAAATGTGGATAGAAATTGGACTTTGAGGAGTCCATTTCCAACCTAAAATAGGGAACTCAGAATTGAAATAGATGGTATCAATGATATAGGCACTCATAAAAAATGGTGGTATTATACGGGTGGTTACAAACCTATTTTTCCTATAATCTAGGATTTTTCTTGCCATTTTATCAGATAAAATGGTTGCCCAATCCATAATGTAGGAATTAACAGCAGCTTCAATTAGGGGTACCATCTCAATGGAAAAATTTTCAAAGTTGACAGTTCCAAATAATATACATATCATAGCTGCAGCATAACAGTAAGGAGATGCCAAAGATTCTACGGAGTACATACCTGAAGATTCATTCTTATGTTTCTCTGGAAAATGTCTCCAATCTCTAATAGGATCTGACTCCACTTCATTTTCCTTAGCGAAGTCTTCCAGAAATGCTTTGTTGTAGATTTGTTGAGATTCTGGTAAATGGTACATTTTCTTGATATCCTCTGCCTTGAAAGACCCAAACATCCATCCATATGACGCAAAGAATGCTCTATTTGTTATATTAATGCTTTCAATAACCCATCTTACCAAGTCGTTATATGGGAGAACATTTGCGCGAGCTGCTATTTTATGAAGATAGGAGCTTGCCAATTCTTTAAGAGTGCTTTCAGACTTTTTATCTGAGTCTGCTTCCAGCTCTTCTTCTGAAATTATCGTTGGATCCTCTACTTCCAGTAAATTATAAACTCCTTCCCATGAAGTTTTTCCAAGACCTAGACAGGTTGCATTAGTCACTAACACCAATTTAGCTGGTTGTTCTTTTGGAACAACAGGGGCCTTCGCTCTCTTGGATTTCTTAGACATTTTCATGGCTCGTAGGTTTTCCTCAGGTCTGCACAATGAAACAAAATAGCAGAATGGTGGAAATATTCTTTGAATAACGAATATCAACATAGAGAAGCTAATGGCATTTAATCACAATAAAGATGGTGGATTAAAGAAGTAATATTCCTTTGAAGTTGAAATCCGCGACGCGCTTTAACCATGATTATCTATTAATGATTTTCTCAAATAATGTAATATTTTAATGCCATTGCAGGTTATCTCGTCGCACATTCATAACAGTCCTTTTAAAGTGTTAATACCATAACCTTTCAAGATTTTCCGATCAACGATAATCATATATCGTAGATTGGAGTTTTAAATATCAGGTTTAAGTATCACCATTTTAAATTTGCGACGTGTGATTATTGCTAAGCTGGCGAGGATGGTACGATGCCTTTTAAATCGTAAAAATGAGTTATTTTACCTTTTTCATTGAGTAGCGCTTTTATGAAATAATGATATCGCATCGCAAATTTTAAGCAGAGTATTTGGATATGAGTTATGCGTTTTGGCGATGAGTGATTTGCGATTTTAAATTATCGCATCGGAGCTTTTCAATAGAACTCATAATCAAATATTTACTTTTCCGATTCGCGATTGCGATTGGACTTATGTCATCGGAGCTTTTCAAAGTATGTACAAGAATGTGACTTTCCTGATTTTTTATTGCGATTGGACTTATCGCATCGGAACTTTTCCAAGTGGAAGACTTGAACTTATTTTCGATGCGATATGTGCTTTTACGATTTTTTAATCGCATCGGAGTTGAATGATAATACCTTTAACTCTAAAATTTGATTAAGAAAAATGCGATAAGGCCTTTATGTGTTTTATTAAAAAAATCCTTTTTCATTGGGGTTTGATTTTATTTCATGATAAATTGGATTTCTTCAAAATAATTATTGACTCTACACTTAACCTAAAAAAGAAAAATGGACCCATTTCTTATTTAAAATTAATACAAAAATTTGAAATAGGAGGGTTGTTTGTAAAACACAACACATCCAATGGTAAAGTTGATGATGACTTAATATTCTTAACATCATCTAAAGTCCCAATATTTCATTCTTCAATTTCTTCGTCAGGTGATTTAGACAAAGGATTTTTAGAGACATCATTGTCATTAAATAGTTTTTCCAATGGAATTAATCCTTTAGGAATAAAATTATTAGATAATTGAATGATATCATGATCAAGAATTTTAGAATTAAGTGAATGTTCTGGATTTTGATGATTTAACTTGAATATCTCTTTGGTCTTCTTCAATTTTCATATTTGAGAATTCATCAATGACTTGAAGGAAAGACTTCAATTGTTCATCATCTTCAAAAATCTTCCAATGTTTAAGGTTATCAGGGATTGATGGTTTGTATTTAACCTGAATTTCGTACTCTAATGATAGAGGTTTTAAAAGAGCTTGTTGAAACAGCAAGTGAATCAGCATGCATATTTTCATCTTTGGGAATAGCAGTTATATTCAAACCAAGGAAAGAGTTTTCAACTGTATCCCAAACTTCATTTCTATAGGATCTAAACCTTGGGTGATTATTTTGACACTGGTTTCTAACCTGCTTGACTATAAGCTCAAAATTAGAGAAAACACTCAAGTTTTTAACCTTTAAAAAAATTTCTAGCTCAAGACCAAGAAGAAAAGCCTCGTACTCAACTATGTTATCAATAACTTCAAATTAAATTTTACATGATTGAGAAATGTTTTATTTAATTGGTGAAATTATAACCATTCATGCTCATGCTCCTTATTTTGAGCAAGACCCATCAAAATAAAGTTTCCAGATATCTGATTCTACAATTTCTGGTTTAGAAACTATATTTTCAATGGCATGTTGAGTGTTTGATGGTTTTTTAGAAGATAACTGAAATCAGCTAAAATAATGATCTACTACATAGATAGGGTGGTTTTTTTCTTGATCAAATCTGCAGACAGTGTGAAGGAATCTGACTTCTTTGTATAACCTTAAATTATCACCTCGATAGACTAGAATAGTAGCAAAAGACATGTCCATCTGAAGTGATCCCCCAAGTTTAGCATAGAATGATCTAGATAGAAGCATGCCAAATTTGGGTGGAATATCAGTAAAAAAAATGTCTAATACTATAATCTTGACATGGATTTTGGCTAAGGTCACAACTAAATATTTGATCAATCCTAAACATGGTACTTTCTTTGAATCAAATGTATAAAGATCATGATAGGAACAAGTAACTTGTAACTGAAGTTGTTCCATGATTACCTTTGGCATAAGGTTGTGTGAAGCACTAGAATCAAGCATACAGTTATACAATAAAAATTCATAAGTCCTAAAGGTCACATAAAATGGTGGGACAATCTCATCGATCATATTAAGACAAGGGTCAAACACTATTGAGGGCTTTTCATCTTGCAAAATCATAATATCTCCCTCAGCATCTACACTAGAATATTGTATCCATTTAGACACTTGATTTGTATAACCATGATTTTTGGAAAGTTCTGCTAAAGGTATAGGAATTTTAACTCTTTCCAATTCCTTTTCAATATTAAAACTTGTTAAAATAATTTTATCAGATAAAACAGTTTCATTGGATGACTCTGTAGTCTGCGGTGTTGGAGTTTGTCTTTGAATAGATTTTATTGCAGGTTCAATGGTTGTGGTAGATTTTGGAGGTCTACATGGGCCTGATCTTGGTCTAAGATCATACCTTTTATTTAAATCTGCAATAAGAAACTCAAAAAAATCTTGATATTTGGAAAGTTGAGTATCTTCATGCTCTTGTTCTAAGGACTATGATGAAGATGAAGGAATTATGGCCATCTGTTCTACTGAAGAATCAAAATTATTGATATCTTCTGTGATTACAAGGCCAGTATCATGTGGTTGTTGGTCATCAATCAAAAAATAAGGTTGAATATTTTGATCTGGTCTCTGAAGAATCTGAAGTTGAGGAGCTCTCCTAGATTGATTTTGATTTTTATTTTGAGTTCTAACAGCAGTTTTCTGAGAAGATCTAGGTTGGGTTTCATTCTTAGAGATTCTATTAGAAATGTTTCTAAGTAAAGTTGTTATTTCATCAATTTTCTGATCTTTGAGTTTAGATTTAGAAGAGGATGATTCATCAAGTTTAGCTTTTAATTTTCTTTGTCCTTTCCCTTATTTAGCTTTAATTTTACCAAAAGCTGACCTATTAGCTTCTACCTCAATATCGTGAGTCTGCATAACTTGTAATGTGTTAGAAACTATCTCCCTTAGCATAATTGCAAAGTCATCATCAAATGCTTTAGAAAATCTAACCTTTGCAGCTGCTACTCAAGGTTTACAATCAGCAGGCATTTTGTGGTACAGTATGTTAAATCTCTTAATAAAATCAGCAACCGGTTCACTAGGATTTATTTTTAACTCTTCAAATTTAGTGAGAAAATAGACAACATATTTCTTTACCCCCCCATTGGTCTTTAAAGATAGTTATAAGTTCATTCCATGATCGAATAGAATCGGCTCTAAGTTTCCTAAACTAGATCCTAACATTACCTTCTAAAGACTGTACAAATAGTCTCATATAAACATCTTCATGCTTGATGTTCATATTATCAGCGAAATCTAAAAAGGTTGCTATATGATCCTCTGTTGTGGGGCCTATTTCTCCATTAAATCTTGGTAAATTTTTAAGATATCCCTCAAGAAAAATTCCCAAGATATTAGAAAGAACAAGAGCATCATACCTTGCCTGTATAATGGGTTGAAAAGCCATTTCAGATGATGATGAAGATGATGATGAGGATGTAGATGAATATGTAGGTGAATGAGTATTAGAAGGTGGAGGAGAGTGTGAAGGAGGAGAAGGAAGTGAGGATTTCAAAGGGATTCTAACAACCAACTTTTGAGCTGATGGTGTTAGGTCCTCTTCATTATATTCAAACAACGGATTAGAAAAGACAGAAAATGTCTCTTCTTGTTGGGTAAAGTAGGTTGGAATAGAATAATAAACTGGAGTGACAAAATCTATAGGCTTAAATTCATGTAAATGTAAACCCAATTTTGTCTTAGATGCAGGTGAATATACAGGGAAATATGGAACTTGATATGACTCAAGTGATTCTGTCAACAAAGTTGACCGAAGATCTACTCCTTCTGCATAAAGTTCAGAAACTTTAGGAGGTTTTTGAGTCGAATCAGAATGGGATGATATTACTAAAAAAGGATCCACAGATGAAATCTCTTTAGGGTGTAAAGCTGAAGAGGAAGAAGTAGCAATGTTTTGTTCTCTTCTTGTTGGAACAGGGTTTCCTACGAGCTGTGAAGCTGGTCCATTTTGGATAATTTTGATTAGATTTAATCTAGCGAAGGGGTTTTGGGGCGGGTCAAAGCCCCGAAAGCATTGTAATGGGTAAAAGGGTAAACCAGGGGTCCGAAAACCACGGTTTACGGACCATAGGAAAGTCTAGGCTAGATTATTATAAATAGAGGAAAAAATTTTCATTGTAAGGTAGGAAATAAGGAGCTATTGATGCAGATTGTGGTTTAAGCTATCTGTTTGAGTTTTGGGGAAAGGACTCTTGTTGGCTGTGTGCGCGGAGATCCAAGTTCAGCTATGTGCAGACCCTGCTGCTGTGTGTGCAGGCTGGGAAGGGAATTGTATGGAGGAATTGATGAATGAATGAATAAGAAAGGTTGATATAGAACTGAATCTATGAGTACTCTTTATGTGAATCATTGGTAATTACTGCAATATGTATTTTCTGTCTTTAAGCTGCGAGGATCTGTGTAAGTGTGTTTTACGTATCTGGATTTGTTATGTTCTGTTATGCAATATTGTGCTACTGTCGTGAAAGAATATAATTATAGATCTAGTGCACGTGGATGTGAATCGAGACCTAATTGACCTTATGCAGAACAAGGTAATCTGGGAATCACAGGGTCTAACACAGCTCTGCTTGCCTTACCTGTCCCTTCTCAGGGTGCAGAAACCTGGTTCTAGCATCCACCCATACTACTTCGGGTGAGACTTTGACCTACGCAAGCAGGTCACTGCCAAAAGGGCCAGTAGTATAGGGGTTTGTCGGCAAACCTTGAGCTCCGAACCTAGGTCAGGACCCCTCGAGCCAACAAATGGTTCCGTTGCCGAGACCTGGAGGATCTTGATAAAGGGATCAGGTAATGACAAGAGAATATTGGAAGCCTGAAAGAAAGGAAATCGAAGACTGGTTTGAAAAGATGATCCAGGAATTTGTGGTAAAAGAAAATCGCAACAAAATTTTGACGGCAAAAAGGTGGAAAAATAGGTACATTCTTACGGAAAGCTATGAAATATTCTTTGTGACATTTTTGATCGAGCTTCAAGAGTGGCTGGACAGACTCGTAGAATTCCAGAAGTGTTGGAAGGACAAGCGAGTCACTCAGTGGACCCCAGAGCTGATTCAGCAGCTGGAGAGGACTGATAATACTATCACACACACGATCGATCACTGGGTGGATAGTGTGCTGGGAGGATTTGTGATAGAATTTTCCATTGATCAGTTTGTCTCATACTCTGAGGCTAAACGACGATTCTTTAAAGGGTTCCAGGGCAAATTTTTGAGGACATTACCGTTACTGATTAAGATATTACTGTGTGAAAAGAGCATTTTTTGTAGTCATACCGACTGAATGACCTCAGATCTAGATGGAAGCGTGACTCACAGTGCTAAATACTATTGGACCAACCTTGATGGGGAGAGATCCACGTATAATCCATTGCAAGAACCAGCTACGCAATATCCCCCGGCTACACCACCGCCCAGGCAGCACAAAGGTAAGAATTCTCTCGTACCACCAACCCCGCCGAGCAGCGATATGGCTGCGCACCTGAGGTTACCTACATTCAAGGGGGTAGGGGATGAAGATATGGACCGAATTTGGTTTGTTGCAGACTCTGTTTTGATTGCGCAGAATGTGGCAACCGCCACGATGAAGAGTGCACAGTTGTCCTTGGCATTCGAGGATAGGGCACTGGACTGGTATATGAGATGCATTGCCCAGAATGGGAGTGCATCTATTCAATATATCAAAGACACTATGAAACAACAGTTCCAGAAGCCAAAATATTACTCGTAGCTAGTAGCGGAAGTAAAGGACTTTAAACAAGGTGTGTCTGAGTCGGTGTGGGAGGTTGATCAGCGATTGAAGAGAGCAATCAGGGACGGATGATTCGAGGATGACGATAGGAAACACACAGAGTGGTTCATCACTATGTTGTTACCTCACCTGCGCATGCCAATGAGTCACCAAACCTTTTAATCACAGGAAAAAGTTGTGGAAGTCGCTATGAAACTAGAAGCTACACCCAGAGAGGATACGTCGGTAGGGGTACAGCAAATTCAGGAACATCTTGGGGCTATGCATATGGAAATTCAGAACCTGTGAAAGGAGCGAGGAAAGGATGGCCGCACGGATCTATGGTGCATACGATGTTGGGTATCTAGCCACACGAAGGATCAGTTTCCTCTACTGGCAGATTACATGCAGGTAGGAGGACCTAGTCCGATACGCCCAGGAGCAAGTGGGGAACCCATCCTGTCATAACCAGGTTCGATCGGACCTGCATTGTGGTGTGATGACTGTCGTGTAGCAGGACTGCATGATACAAACCATTGCCCTCGGCTAGGTGCATATGTCCCAGAACTGAAGAAACAATGGTGAAGGTTCTGTCGATCAGTGGGACACGATGAGAAGAACTGTCGTACTTATGACTTGATGATAGATCGTGGGAACTTATATAGGTTAAAATCAGACTCTGCATCGCCAAGACCGTCCGCGCACCTCAGAGGATCCCTAGCACAAGGCAGAGGAGATCGGGGAGGAAGCACAGGACGAGGACGTGGGAAGCTAATCTATCATAACTACGGAGAGATAGGACACTTCACCAGAGAATTTCCAAATGCCGCCAGGCCATCATGCAAGTATTGTAGACAACTGGACCATGTGGTGGAAGATTTCCCAATTTTAATAGCCAAGATGCAGGAAAAACAGCCCACTCCTACGCAGAATGTGCAAAGAGTTAAAACCGAGCTAAGAAATATATATCCGAGTGTAAAATTCATGACGCCCAGTAGGATGATCACCCAGGGAGCAAAGGAAGAGCTTGCCTCATGGGAAGGAGTGAACTTCAACTAACAAGAATCACTAGTAGCCCCCACGCAGTTGTCGAACAAGATAGGGAAGGGGGTTGAGCCCTTCCTACAGGCATGTTTGAAGCTGCTATGAAATCCGCAGTCCGTAGAGAACCTCCAAGAATTAATGAATTCCTGCGCAGCTCAGCCCAGTTTGATTCCCGGGACCAAGGATGTACACAAACTATACAGTTATAAAAAATGCACTGGAAGAGAAATGTGGTTGACTGCGCAGATTGGCGACTACAAGAAGGGTCAAGTTATTCTCGATCTAGGGTCAGACGTGAATGTATTACCAAAGCAAACATGGAAACGAATGGGATAGCCTAAATTGGAATGGTCCACCATCCAGCTGTGCATGGATTATCAACAAAAGATCATCCCTCTAGGAAGGTTGCCAAAAGTCATGGTAGATATCGCAAGATTAAAAGTCCTAGCTGACTTTGAATTCATAGAAATTGTGGAGGATGCAGATCCTTACCCCACACTCCTAGGACTGGACTGGGCTATAGAAATGGGGGGTGTCATCAATCTCAAAAAGCGCAGCATGGTGTTTGAGAACAACGGTACGCACGCAATAGTACCACTAGATCCAGCAGAAGGTGCGCGGTATACAGAGCGAGCCTACGAGGAGGAGTAAATTGATCACATTTACAAATTGACTTCACGGGATGAAGATCGGGTTAACCCCATGGCCAAAGGAGTACTTTGCTAGGAAAATGATAGTGAATGTTTCTCAAACTCTGATGATTGCAAGGACGATTGCACGAGGTGTCGACACTATGATGTCTGCGGACCACCAGGAATTTCCGCCGCATCTCTACCAAGGTAAGAGCCCTTACCTACCATGATAACGCAGGTGATTCTATGAAGTTGGTTGAAGACAAATTTCCCAAGGAACGTAGGCTAGGGGCACTACCGCTAACCCTGTGCGGAGCACCTATGTGTTGGTGGGACACGCAAGGGCCGAAGAAGTGCCGAAGTAGGATGATCTTGCACTTAGGGACCCCAGCTGACAGGCGGCCCCTGAGGTTAGTAGACCCATGCAAATACTTGCTAACATGTGAAATTCGAGGGTGCGATAGGACCCTCCCCGAACAGGCCCACCAAGTTACCAATAACTTAGGCTTGCGTTCGACTGTGGAACTACACCAACCCACGCGCAATTGGGAGAAGTTGCAAACACTTCAGGTAACAGATGGCACGAATATGCTTGACACAGCCCTACTGAATAGGGACGTCCCAACCAAGGAAGAAGCGCACCGATCGAGAAGTTTGGTGGAAAAAATGCTCAAATGGTACGTGAACCGTGATACGAAACACTTGGCATCAACCTTAATTCAGGGTACGCAAACATCACGCAGGCATCATCCGTGGTCTGATGATCCGTCGGAGAGACCTTAGGTACAAATAATGACTATCAGCCCTCCCCACTTTCATAAGAAAGGAACCTTACAGTTACACAAAATGGGCGGCAGGCCATCAATGCGGCCATTTATGGTAAGTTTGATTCGAATGATCGATGGTAAGTTTCACATACGAGTTACTCTGCCATTAGATAGCTCCGGAAAACATGCAGATAGAAGGATAAATTTGCAACAGGCTACATATTGTATCCACACCATGCCCCTATTATCTGACGAATGGTTTACGGGGATCATCGACATTTTCTGGGACGCTTGCCCTTATGTTGCTATGGTGGTCCCTAATCTGCCGGATGCTTCGGTATGTGGTTGTTCAACACCCGCATACATCATACTGAGAGGGCCTGGGAATGACGAGTTTGATAAAATGATTGGTCGTTGGCCTTCTGTAGAGGGAATTTCCTGTGAACCCCGCACGGAGAGGCACCGTAGTTGCGAGATAGGAGGACCCGACCTTCGCACCCCGTGGGCGACCACAAGACCCATCCGGATGGCCTCAGATGCTATAGTAGAGGAGGGTACACTATTCTCATGGTGCCCCACCCACAGTGTCACAATCAGGTCACGGCTAGTCCTGCGCCAGGAAGGAACACTGAGATATAGGGGTATGTTGCGACTTCTCCGCAGTCTCGGATTACCGACTAGCAGAAGCCATATTTGTTCGCTCCCTCACACTATCCTAGTTAATGATCATGCTCCAACCACTGCGAAAATACAAGAATATTTGGTGTAGCTACCCCATGAAGCACTACAAGGATTATCCACCGTAGTGTTGCAAGAAGTTCTCCACCATGACCGGACTACGTGACAGCAGCGCGAAATACCTCTAGAAGTTCGGGCACAGCGGGTTTCCTTGGTCACAAAAGCAACAAATATTATTCAGGAGCAGCTTATGCAAGGCATGAAATTGGTCAAAGAAGCTACGCAGCTCTGGACAATGGTCTGGTACCATCCTATGCTTTAGCATATACAGGACAACTTACAGCAGGCAGAAGCTGCTCTCGATCAGATCAGAACCCCCTTACCCTCCAGCGTTTCTGCGTAATGTCTAGCCGTCATGGACATAACTGCAGATCTTCGCCGAGCCAAGCATGTCGTTAGGAAATGGTTGAAACCATGGGGTGACACCGCCCTCCAACTCTCCCAGGATGCTCATACCGCCATTGCGCGCCTCCACTGGATGTTAGAACAGGTTACTGCGGCTCCAGAAGGCCCTACCTCCCTGACACTTGTCAACATTGCATAGCGAGCTGCTACCCAGAGTCAGGAAGTGCTCCCTCTACTCACTCATGCTCTTGATACTCTGCATGCGCAAATCTAGGCCGCACCACCGCAGTGACTCGGGACAAGTCACAAGATTGTGTTGGGGGACTATTGGAATAGGGTCTCCTACGAGCTGCGAAACTTGTCCATTTTGGATGCTTTTAATTAGATTTAATCTAGAGGAGGGGTTTTGAGGCAGGATAAAGCCCCAAAAGTGTTGTAATGGGTAAAAGGGTAAACCAGGGGTCCAAAAACCACGGTTTGAGGACCATAGGAAAGTCTAGGCTAGATTATTATAAATAGAGGAACATTTTTGTATTGTAAGGTAGGAAACAAGGAGCTATTGATGTGAATTGTGGTTAAAGCTATCTGTTTGGGTTTTGGGGAAAGGACTCATGTTGGCTATGTGCACGAAGATCCAAGTCCAGCTGTGTGTGGACCCTGCTTTTGTGTGCGCGGGCTGGGAAGGGAATTGCAAGGAGGAATTGATGAATGAATGAACAAGAAAGGTTGATAGAGAACTGAATATGTGAGTACTCTTTGTGTGAATCATTGGTAATTACTACATTGTGTATTTTCTGTATTTAAGTTGCAAAGATCTATGTAAGTGTGTTTTCTATATCTGGATCTGTTCTATTATGTTATGCAATACTGTGATACTGTCGTGAAAGCATATAATTATAGATCTAGCACACGTCGATGCGAATCGAGACCTAATTGACCCTACGAAGAACAAGGTAATCTGGGAATCACAGGGTCTAACGCAGCTCTGCTTGCCTTACCTATCCTTTCTCAGGGTGTGGAAACCTGGTTCCAGCACCCACCCATACTACTTCAGGTGAGACTTTGACCTGCGCAAGCAGGTCACTGCCAAAAGGGCCAGTAGTATAGGGGTTTGTTGGAAAACCTTGAGCTCCGAACCTGGGTCAGGACCCCTCAAGCCAACAAATGGTTCCATTTCCAGGACCTGGAGGATCTTGAGAAAAGGATCAGGTAATGACAAGAGAATATTGGAAGCATGAAAGAAAGGAAATCGAAGACTCGTTCAAAAAGCAGATCCAGGAATTTGCACTAAAATAAAATCGCAACGAAAATTTGACGGCAGAAAGGTGGAAAAATAGGTACATTCTTACGGAAAGCTACGAAATATTGTTTGTGAAATTTCCGATCAAGCTTCAAGAGTGGCTGGCCAGACTCATATAATTCTGGAAGTGTTGGAAGGACGAGCGAGTCACTCAGTGGACCCCAGAGTTGATTCAACAGCTAGAGAGGACTGATAATACTATCACACACACGGTCGATCACTGGGTGGACAGTGTGCTAGGAGGATTTGTGATAGAATTTGCCATTGATTAGTTTTTCTCATACTCTGAGGTCGAATGACGATTCTTTAAAGGGTTCTGGGGAAAATTTTTTAGGACATTACCGTTGCTGATTAAGATATTACTGTGTGAAAAGAGCATTTTGTCTAGTCATACTGACTGAATGACCTCGGATCTAGAAGAAAGCTGCGGAGTGGTAAATACTATCAAGCCAACCTTGATGGGGGGAGATCCACCTACAATCCATTGCAAGAACCGGCTATGCAAGATCCCCCGGCTACACCGCCGCCCAGGAAGCACAAAGGTAAGAATTCTACCGTACCACCAACCCCACCGAGCAGCAAAATGGTTGCACACCTGAGGTTACCTATGTTAAAGGGGGTAGGGGATGAAGATATGGACTGATTTTGGTTTTTTGCAAACTCTATTTGGACTACACAGAATGTGGCAATTGATACAATGAAGAGGGTGCAGTTGTCCCTGGCATTCGAGGATAGGGAACTGGACTGGTATATGAGATACATTGCCCAGAATTGGAGTGCATCTATTCAAGATATCAAAGAAACTATGAAACAACAGTTCCAGAAGCCAAAATCTTACTCTTAGCTGGTAGTGGAAGTAAAGGACTTTAAACAAGGTGCGTCTGAGTTGGTGTGGGAGGCTAATCAGCGATTGAAGAAAGAAATCAGGGAAGGAGGATTCGAGTATGATGATAGGCAACACACATAATAGTTCATCGCTATGTTGTTACCTCACCTGCGCATGCCAATGAGTCATCAAACCTTTGAATCACAGGAAAAAGCTGTGGAAGTCACTATGAAACTAGAAGCTGCACCTAGAGAGGATACATTGGTAGGGGTACAGCAAATTCATGAATAGTTTGACGCTATGCATATGGAAATTCAGAACTTGCGAAAGGAGTGAGGAAAGGATGGCCACACAGATCTATGGTGCATACGATGTTGTGTATCTGGCCATACGAAGGATCAGTGTCCTCTACTGGCAGATTAAATGCAGGTAGGAGGACCTAGTCTGGTACGCCCAGGAGAAAGTGGGGAACCCATCCTGTCACGACTAGGTTCGAGCGGACCTGCACTGTGGTGTGACGATTGTCGGGTAGCAGGACTACATGATACAAACCATTACCCTTGGCTAGGTGCTTATGTCCCGGAACTGAAGCAGCAATGGTGTAGGTTCTACTGATCGGTGGGACACGATGAGCAGAACTATCGTACTTATGACTTGATGATAGATCTTGGGAACTTATATATGGTACAATCAGACCCTGCGTCGCCAAGACCATCCGCGCACCTCAGAGGATCCCCGGCACGAGGCAGAGGAGGTCAGGGAGGAAGCGTAGGATGAGGACATGGGAAGCTAATATGTTATAACTGTGGAGAGATAGGACACTTCGCCAGAGAATTTCCAAATCCCGCCAGGCCATCATGCAAGTATTGTAGACAGCTGGACCATGTGGTGGAATATTTCCCAATTTTAATAGCCAAGATGTAGGAAAAATAGCCCACTCCTACGTATAATGTGCAAAGAGTTAAAACCGAGCTAAGAAATATAGATCCGAGTGTAAAATTCATGACCCACAGCGGGATGATCACCCAGGGAGCAAAGGAGGAACTTGCCTCTTGGGAAGGAGTGAACTTCAATGAACAGGAATCACTAGCATCCCCCACGCAGCTGTCGAACAAGATAGGGGAGGGGGTTGAGCCCTTCCTGCAAGCATGTCTGAAGCTGCTACTAAATCCGCAGGCCATAGAGAACCTCCAGGCATTAATGAATTCCTACGCATCTCAACCCAATTTGATTCCGGGGACCAAGGATGTACACAAACTATACAGTTGTAAAAAACACACTGGAAGAGAAATGCGGTTGACTGTGAAGATTGATGACTACGAGATGGATCAATTTATTCTCAATCTAGGGTCAGATGTGAACTTATTACCAAAGAAAACATGGCAATGAATGGGAGAGCCTAAATTGGAATGGTCCACCATCCAGTTGCGCATGGAAAATCAACAGAAGATCATCCCTCTAGGAAGGTTGCCAAAATTCATGGTAGATATCGCAGGAGTAAAAGTCAAGCTAATTTTGAAGTCATAAAAATTGTGGAGGATGCGGATCCTTACCCCGCACTCCTAGGACTGGACTGGGCTATAGACATGGGGGGTGTCATCAATCTCAAAAAGAACAGCATGGTGTTTGAGAACAATGGTACGCGCGTAATAGTACCACTAGATCCAGCAGAAGGTGTGTGGTATACAGAGCCAACCTACGAGGAGGAGTAAACAGATCACATTTATGAATTGACTGCACGGGATGAAGATTGAGTTAACCTCATGGCCGAAGGAGTACTCTGCTGGGAAAAGGACAGTGAATGTTTCTTCGACTCTAATGAGGAACTGGAAAACTGGTAAGGACGATTGCACGAGGTGTCGGCGCTACGATGTCTTCGGACCACCAGGAATTTCCGCCGCATATCTACCAAGGTAAGAGCCCTTCCCTACCATGATAATGCAGGTGATATTATGAAGTTGGTTGAAGACAAAATTCCCAAGGAACGCAGGCTAGGGGCACTACCGCTAACCCTGTGCAGAGCACCTACGCGTTGGTGGGACACACAAGGGCCAGAGAAGTGTCGTAGTAGGATGATCCCGTGCTTAGGGACCCCAGCTGACAGGCGGGCCCCGAGATCAGTATACCCATGTAGATACTTGCTGACATGCGAAATTTGAGGGTGCGATAGGACCCTGCCCGAACAGGCCCACCAGGTTACCAATAACTTAGGCTTGTGTTCGACTGTGAAACTGCACCAACCCACGTGCAATTGGGGTAAGTTGTGAACACTTCATGTAACAGATGGCACGAAGATGCTTGACGTAGCCCTACCAAACAGGGACGTCCCGACCAAGGAAGAAGCGCACCGATCGAGAATTTTGGTGGCCAAATTATTGAACTGGTACCTAAATCGGGTTACAAAACACCTGGCATCAACCTTAATTCGGGGTACGCGAACAGCGCACAGGCGTCATCCGCGGTCTGATGATCTGTGGGAGAGACCTCGGGTACGAATAATGACCGTTAGCCCACCCCACTTTGATAAGAAAGGAACCTTACAGTTACACAAAATGGGCGGCAAGCCATCAATGTGGCCATTTATGGTAAGTTTGATTCGAACAATCGATGGTAAGTTTCACGTACGAGTTACTCCGCCATTAGATAGCTCCAGAAAACGTGTAGATAGTAGGATAACTTCACAACAGGCTACATATTGTATCTACACCATGCCCCTGTTATCCAACGACTGGTTTACGGGGATCATTGACATTTTCTGGGACGCCTGCCCTTCTGTTTCTATGGCGATCCCTAACCCGTCAGATGCTTCAGTCCCTGGTTGTTCAGCACCTGCAAACATCATACTGAGAGGGCTTGGGAATGCCGAGTTTGATCAAATGATTCGTCGTTCGCCTCCTGCAGAGGGAATTGCCTGTGAACCCCGCACAGAGAGGCACCATAGTTGTGCGATAGGAGGACCCGACCTTCGCACCCCGGGGGCAACAGCAGGACCCAGCCGGATGGCCTCCGATGATATCGTAGAGGAGGGTCTGCTATTCTCACGGTCCCCCACCCACAGTGTCACAATCAGGTCACGGCTAGTCCTGCGCCAGGAAGGAACGCTGAGATATAGGGGTATGTTGCGACTTCACCGCAATCTCGGATTACCGACCAGCAGAAGCCATATTTGTTCGCTCCCTCACACTGTCCTAATTAACGATCATGCTCCAACTGTTGTGGACATACAAGTAGATTTGGCGCAGCTACCCCGCGAAGCGCTACAAGGATTATCCACCGCAGTGTTGCAAGAGGTTCGCCACTGTGACAGGACTGCGTGATAGCAGCGCAGAATACCTTCGGAAGTTCAGGCACAGCGGGTTTCCTTGGTCACAGAAGCAACAAATATTATTCACGAGCAGCTCACGCGAGGCATGCAATTGGTCAAAGAAGCTACGTAGCTCTGGACAATGGTCCGATACCATCCTATGCTTCAGCATATACAGGACAACTTACGGCAAGCAGAAGCTGCTCTCGATCAAATCAGAGCTCCATTACCCTCCAGCGTTTCTGCGGCACATCTGGCCGTCATGGACATAATTTTGAATCTTTGCCAAGCCAAGCATGTTGTTAGGAAATGGTTTAAACCATGGGGTGACACTACCCTCCAACTCTCCCAGGATGCTCATACCGCCATTGCGCGCCTCCACCGGATGTTAAAACAGGTTACCACGGCTCCAGATAGCCCTGCCTCCCTGACACTTGTAAACATTGTACAGCGAGTTGCTACCTAGAGTCAGGAAGTGCTCCCTCCACTCTCTCATACTCTTGATACCCTTCGTGCGAAAATCGAGGCCGCACCACCGCAGTGACTCGGGACAAGTCACAATATTGTGTTGGGGGACTGTTGGAATAGGGTCTCCTACGAGCTATGAAACTGGACCATTTTGGATACTTTTGATTAGATTTAATCTAGCGGAGAGGTTTTGGGGCGGGTCAAAGCCCCGAAAGCATTGTAATGAGTAAAAAGGTAAACTAGGGGTCCGAAAACCATGGTTTGCAGACCATAGGAAAGTCTAGGATAGGTTATTATAAATAGAGGAACATTTTTGTATTGTAAGGTAGGAAATAAGGAGCTATTGATGCAAATTGTGGTTTAAGCTATCTGTTTGGGTTTTGGGGAAAGGACTCCTATTGGCTGTGTGCCCGGAGATCCAAGTCCAGCGGTGTGCGGACCCTGCTGCTATGTGCGCAAGCGAGGAAGTGAATTGCAAGGAGGAATTGATGAATGAATGAATAAGAAAGGTTGATAGAGAACTAAATCTATGAGTACTTTTTGTGTGAATCATTGGTAATTACTACATTGTGTATTTTATGTATTTAAGCTGCAAAGATCTATGTAAGTGTGTTTTCTGTATCTAAATCTGTTATGTTCTGTTATGCAATACTGTGCTACTATCATGAAAGAATATAATTATTAGATCTAGCGCATGTAGATGCTAATCGAGACCTAATTGACCCTACGCAGAAAAAGGTAATCTGGGAATCACACAGTCTAACGCAGCTCTACTTTCCTTACCTATCCTTTCTCAGGGTGTGGAAACCTAGTTCCAGCACCCACCCATACTACTTCGGGTGAGACTTTGACATGCACAAGCAGGTCACTGCCGAAAGGGCCAGTAGTATAGGGGTTTGTTGGAAAACCTTGAGCTCCGAACCTGGGTCAGGACCCCTCGAGCCAACACTTCTCAAAGAGGCTTCCCTAATAAGTGTCTCTAGATCCGGTAAAGGGTTAATAATATCATATTCAGAATGTGATCTATTATGCTTAAAGGGAGCCAGTTTAAACCAGTGGAATCGCCAGGTGAAATGTTTTGACCTATATCCTTATCCTTTATTCACCTTAAAGGAAAGGGAAAAATCGTTGGCCCAGGGAAAATTTAACTTTCAATTCTTCGTCCCCCCGGCAATGGCACCAATCTAATGTTATCCTTTGAGATAACCTAAGGTCAATTAGTTATGCCAAAGCATCTAAAATTTTTGTTTGTTTTTAAATATTTGGATGACCAGTTGTTACACAACAATTTGTCACTGTCCTTGTAATTCCCCGTCCCGCACATTGGAGGGCTTATTTCGTGACCTGTGTGCAGTGACATGACCTGAAACCACTTTCATGGCATCCCCCTGAACAAGGACATTCATTCCCCTTAAGACAATTCCTTGTGAAAAACCCTAAAAATAGCCTTTTTGGCCTTGGCGCAACTAGTCAGTGTTATACCCGCGCCAATTGGGGAAATCCTCCAAAGAGGGCGCGCCAGCTGGCGCACTGTCTCAGTGTTGTACCCGTGCCAGGCTTATTAAGGAGTTTTTTTTTAAATAAATGGCAGAAGATTGACTCCAACCAATTCCTGAACTGGTCTCTAAATTGAGTTGGGAGGTTTGGCTCCGAATCTCCATGTAGAGGAAGTGGTTCTCCACCTCTCATGGAAGCTTCCTTGGGGATAGGGCCAATCCCATGACTGTAGGGATCCCAACTCCCCTTCCACCATCTATATAAGCTTGCAATTTTCCTTTGCAAGCTAGTCTCCAAGAGCCTTCATAGCCTAAAGAATGCCGCAAGAGCCTTGATAGTCCTCATAGAGCCAAATCAGTAGCAAGGAGATTATTGTCAAGAAAACCGAAGAGAGAGGCTTGTCCCATTCCCGACGAGCTTTACCGAGACGTATTCCGTTGTCGACCCGCCGAAGGAATATTCAGCGTCAGAGCCAGGTTGTATCTTTCTTTGTATTAATTAATGATAAGAGACTTTGGTTATGGTTCCACTCGTATTGTTCATTGTGATCATGAGTTGTGTCTTCTCTGACTGATACATAATTGCACATATTGGGTTTACACTTGTGTGTTCGTTATGTTTCTTGTGTGTGCAGGTGTTCGATCGCGACAAGTGGGAGAATTGTGATCTGCTGGAGCAACAAAACGGGAGTGCTATCTTCTCTACGAACAACAGCGTTGGACTTAAGGTAGGCCTTTTTCGCAATTTGGTCTATTGCAATTAGGAATTTGTGCCTTAGCGTGATACGATTGTTGTTAGACCCGATTTGGGCTAGTAGGGATCGCCTCTGTCCGCAGAGGGGATTTACCTCTACAAAAAATTGGTGACTCCACTGGGGAGACATTGATTTGGAGTATTGTCTTGTCTTTTTGGTCGATTCTTGACTTTGCTTTCATGATCAGCTCTTTTGGCTAGCTCTTTTCGTGTTTTTGGATTTTGATTAGCTTCACCATCACTAGTCTGTTTCTTGGATTGCTCTTTTTTATTTTTCTTAGTAAACTCGACTGGCGCGCTTATTAGCCTGACAGTCGCGCCAATTGGCGCATGTTTCCAGTGCGTTACCTGCGCCAATCCTGTTCTAGTGCTAGATTCAGCCTGACAGTCGCGCCAATGCTGTAAGGTGCTAGGGTTTGCTCTGTTTTGAGCTTTCTGGGCTTGATCTGTGATTTTGGGTTTCATTTTTACGACTGCCTGAGTGTTCTAGAGCCTTGTTTGACTAAATATGGCCTTCATCCTTTGGTTGTTTGCCCTCTTCTATCGATTTTTCATTCTAGCCCTAGGGCATCTAGGTGCTATAGTGTGTCGAGCCTCCCGTAGGAGTTTTTGGTTTCTATCTGTTTAGTCAACCTTGTGATTGCTTCTCTACATTTGTTTGGTGGTTGTCTATTGTTTTGTTGCATTGTTTGAGTGATTGGTTTCTTCCTCATTCGAATTTTTCCTTCTCTCGTTTTGGGCCTAGATTACATGGTTCATTTGAGTCTTTGGGATTCTCTTGGTTTTGAGGGATTTCTTTGTCAATTTGAGCTCTGATTGTGTGCTTGCATTGAGTGAAATTTGATTGTTTTTACTCCTTTTATATCGCTTCTCAAATTGCTTGTTTCATTAGTTTTCATTTTGTTTAGTGCACTTTGCTCTTAAACATTGAAAATACAAAAAAAAATCTCTTTTGTTCTTGATTAGTTAATGCAAATTGAATCTTTTATGTGTTATTAGTGATTAGTAACTCTGAAAGAAAAGGCTTTTAGTTTCCATTAGCTGCATTAGAGACACCACTGGTTGTTGTATGGTCATTTTGTTATTGTGTGAAAAACTCGTAACTCTCTTGTAATTAGCTTTCATCGAATGAAATGATATACTGTGGCATGTAGTGAGCATTTAGGAGATCTTGAGACATAACACTCGCTAGGCCCTAAAAATTGAAACATAATTGAAGAATAACATTAAAATTTATTCAATTTACACTAAGGCAACATTAAAACATTAACGAAACATTTAGAGGTCTAGGCTAGAGACGTGTTCTGGCGTCGTTAAACCTAGTAGCTGTCGTTCGCCTCTTGGATTTAGATAGCACTAGTACGGACTTGTGCTCCCCGTACCATCGCGTATATAAAGGGAGACCCCACTAGGTTTCTATCCTTTATCCATAGGAAGCCAAGTCTGCCGCCCTATACCCGTGATACACCGGACACAGCATTCAGGGAGATTGCCTGCACGTACGTCAAGTCCTTGGTTGATTTTTCATTCATTTTGAAACCAAGGTGTATATTGCAATTCACGGTTATTTGGTACACCCTTTGCCTAGCATTCTTGAGCAGTCATTTTGATCTTATCTGACTCCTTAAATTTGAAAAGATCACCAAGCGCTTTTCCTTTCACGCTTGCTTCAAAACTGAAAGAGATAGAGTCACCTTTCATCCGTTTCTTGACTCTTAAAACATGAAACGGTGAAGTTTCTAAGTTTCAATGAGGTAAAATAAATCACCTGCGATCACACGCCCTATTAGAATTTTCTTGTTGGTTGTTTGATTGTGTGCCTTGATTTTTTCAACCCGTGTGTTGTGTTTGATATTTTCCTTTTGTCATTACTGTCACAATGGGGGAACCCTCAATTTCGTCTACTGGTAGTCCATATATGGACAATTCATCAGAGGTCTCGCAATCCTCTGCTGAACCACAGCAGCCTATTGTTTCTGAGTTTCCCGACGAGGGACCGGTTCTGTCTGAGATTCCCTTTGGGGGACCAGTTGAGTTCAATTGGCCCTTATCCGACACTTGGTCTGGATTTGGAGTAGGGGAACATTTCCCTCCTCTTACATTGGGTTTTCCTTTTATAGCTGCTATTATTCCTCCTAGTCCTCGTCGTCTTCTATCAAATCTAGTGGCAAGTTTAGATATGGGCTCATCCAGCCATTCTCCTAGTGAGGAAATCCCCACGTCTGGTGAAGATTGCCAGTTTTTCCCAGAAGACAACCCTGAGTTATTTGTCATGTCTTCGCCCGGTCCCTCACTTCCAGCGGGATATAGATATTTGAGTCAGATCATGACTGTCGTTGCCTCTATGGGGATATAATCTCCCTCTACGAGGTCGGTTATTCCTTCATTGGGGATGTCTCCAAGGACACCCATCATGTCATCCCCTCAAGTCACTTCAGTTCCTGTCAGGCCCACCGTTTGTGTGGCCGCATCTACACCCGCTGTTACCACTCAGTTCGTAAGGACCACATCGCTTCCCGAAGACATCTATATAGCGTCTTCTATGCTAGAGAAAATTTCTCCTGAGGAGTATCAATTGTCCCTACAACAATCGAACCCCGAGGTCGGACCATCCTCTCAAGATCCCAACTGCCTGTATTTTTCACATTATGCACAGGATGGTACCCCTGTTTACATTTTTCCATATCAATATGATGAGCAGGGAAACCCTTTACATTTACCTGCTCTAGAGGCTTATCTTCATGGTCAAGGTTTTCCATCTAACCAGGCTGGACAACCCTACCACCCGCAAGGGCAACCCTTCCAGGGCCAACCTTCGGGACAGCCTGGTTATCCTTATGACCCGCAAGGACAGCCCTTACAAGGCTATCCTTCGGGCCACCAGGGGTTGTTATACGGTCCACAAGGATAGTCCTACAACCCTTCGTGTCAACCTATCCAGCCTCATCCTATGGTCCAACCAGGGCAACCTCAAGGACCCACAGGTCAATTGGGGTACCAACCGGGGCCATTGTACGGTCCTGGGGGGCAAGTCGAACCTTCACAACCTATGCAACATCAGTATCCTATTGGTCCAAATGTTGCACATCAGCCAGGATCATCTTATGGTCCTGTTGCTGGTCAAACCAGTTACCAGCCACAACCTGGCCCCGTTCCACCACCCGGCCAACCGGCCCATCCGACTTAGCCTGGTGTCCCGCATCAGCCAGGTCAACCTGCACAACCGGCGCAACCTGTTTACCCGCGTCAACCTGCTCAGCCAGGTCAGCCCATCCAGCCAGGTCAGCCTATCCAACCAAGCCAACCTGCACATCCTGTCAACCCTGCTCAACAGCCGATTTACTCGATGCCACAACCGAATCAACCAGTGCACCCTAATTATCAGGCTCAGCAGGGTCCCACCTACCAGCAGCCCGCTCAACCCCAAGGCGGTTACTATTCTCAAGGTCCATCTCGACTGACTTATAACCCGCCCCAAGGTTCCCATTATTACACTCAACAACCCGGCTACACCTATACTTAGCAGCCAAATCCACAAACTGCTCAAACAGGGCCGACATATAATCAAGGTCCATACTCTGGTTATCAACCCTCGTACACTAGTTACCAGTAGCCATATCAGACTGGTTATACGCCCTATACCCCCTATGGTCATAATCCTCCAGGACAGAGCCCATGGGGGCAAGGATACACTCAACTAGCATGGAGTACAGGTACAGGTCCTTATCGAGGGCCTAGTATGCCTTTTAATCCGAAGTTGTCGTTCTTGGCTACCTTGGAGTTACCAGACGTTTCTAAATTAACCAATGATCTGATTCTTCACAATCCTTATTGGCCCCCGGTTCCGACCAAGGCACCCAGCGACTGCCCTAAGTTTGAAGGTAAAGTTGGAGAAGACCCCCAATCTCATGTAATGACCTACCATCTGTGGCGTTTGTCTAATTCTTGGGTGGATGATTCAATTCGTTTACATCTCTTCCAGTGCACTCTTACTAGTGCTGCCGCTAAGTGGTATATCGAATTACCTCGTGGCATCTTTCAAGATTTCAACACGTTAGCAATGGCTTTTCTGACTCACTTCCAATTACCAGTTCATTATGAAGTCGGGATGCATCTCCTGACTTCTTTGAAGCAGGATAATGCCACCCACATATCCGATCATATTCATGAGTGGTGACATCATCGTAGACTGATCAAGTTTTATATACCTGATCAGCTACTAACTCATTGGTTCACCACCTCCTTCGTTAACAAAATCGCTCAAGATATTGCTATGGGGGCATGTGTGACTGAAGAACAAACCATCACGCGTGCCCAGTACCTAGATCTAGTGTACTCTTAGTCTAGCATGCTTTATGGTATTTTGACTGATGCTCCACGGCCGGGAACCTCTAAAGCACCACCTACCCCTGCGGTGGATGGTGTTATTGGTTTCGTGTCTCAAAATTCTCGAAATTCTTCAAACGGGAAGCAGAAGTCCAATTCTTACAATAATTCTGCTCTTCCCGCTCCTTCAGATTCTGGGAAAACTGCAGAGGTCAACGTCATTCAGGCTAATCCTACAGAAAAGGCCTCCAAAGGAAAGAATAAGGGCAAAGGAAAATCCAAACCCGATGCCCCTAAACCAGAGTCTTCTAAACCTCGTACTGATGACATTTCTCAATGTAAACCAAAGTACCCCTGCCTTATTTGTGAAGGAGATCATTATACCAAGGATTGTCCCCAATGATCTAAAATTAGTCAACTTCTCAAAGGCTCCAAAGGGACTCTGACAATTCTCAAAGAACCGTTCCCGTCTCAGCAGACCCAGATGGTTAAACAGCCTTCACCATCTGCACCATTTGGGTCCCAGGTCTTTATGATGAATGGTGTTGCACCTGTCTCAATTGCTACGCGCTCGAAGGATTATGCCAGATCGCGTCAGGTAGCTGGGAAGGAAGTTGTGGATGGCCCACCTCCTCCACATGTCTCCGGTCCTTTGGAAAATGAGAAGCCTACTGCTGAACCTGTTGTGAGGCCACCCTCTAAAGGTGTTCTGCGAAGATCTTCCTACAATCCAAATGCCTGTGCCACTCACCACTACAGTATTGTTGAGGATTTGGCACAGGCACCTTCTTCTATGTCCACATTGGAATTCCTTCAAAGTTTCCCTTCGCAACGGAAAGCTCTATTGTCTGGGATCGGTGGGATCGATCCCACTGATTCTAATCTTTTCACCTTCGACCTAGAAAAATTTACTCCCCGACTTCCGCATCAAATTTCTCTTGTGATCCAAGTCGGGATCAACGACCTCAACATCCATAGGGTCGTTCTGGATGAAGGTGCTTCCACCTGTGTCATGTCATCTGCCTACTGGAAGGCCATTGGCTCTTCGGCTCTTTCATTGTCTCCCAATGCCTTAGAAGCATTCGATGGTCGGGAATCAAAACCCCTGGGTGTTCTCGAGAGTTTTCTGATTACGTTACAAGGGAAGACAATCAATGTAGAAGTATAAGTGGTTGACGCCAAGCTTAACTACAATCTTCTTCTCAGCCACAGTTGGACTCATGCCATGTTATGTGTGTCGTTCACCTTCTTCTGACTTCTTAAGTTTCCTCATGAGGGAAAAATTGTTACTATGGATCAGTTGTCTTTCTTCACCTCATCCTCTGAGAAAAACATTCCTTACGTGGATCAGATCCCCAATCCCCCTGACAGTGTAGGACCCGGTCTCTTCAAGGACCCCGTCCTCATGGGTATTTTTCTCGCGCCACCACCACACACCGTTCAAGTTAATATGATCTCTAGGTCTGACGACCCATGGATCATCCCTTCGCCTGAACAGGTGACTGATTTTGGAGAATCGATGCCCTTAACTCCAATAGAGATTAATTACTATGAAATTGTCGTTGCATCCGATCCTCCTCCTCCTCAACATGCTCCTTCAAGCATGGCTTTAGATATCTATTCCCAATCCCCCTAGTTCGGCAAGGCCGACCCGGCTGATCCTCTTAAAGAGATCTTCCCTTCTAATGAGGCCATTGTTGAAACAATGTCTCTTGAGGAGCTGCCTTGGAACGATGGACATCATCGTTCCTCCTTCATGCCCAGCCTGGGGGCAATGTCCGATTGTCTAGAGCGTTTTGCATCTCAGGTTCCTACTCCCCCTCTCCAGACGCCTATATTGACTCATGAGGTTCTTTCGGAAGGAAACCTGAGCAACATTACCCAAACCATGCCGATCGACATCTTCGTCAAACTGGGGATAGTCGAGAACATACATGTGGGAGTGACTTGTTCTCCTAATGAGATACAAGTTTATACCGATATTTTCCGTGAATTCAGAGACGTGTTCACTTGGTCCTATGAGGAAATTCCTGGGATTGATCCCAACATAGTAGTGCACGAGATTCCTACCTATCCCAGTGTGAAACCCGTGCACCAGCGCCTACGCCCAGTGCATCCTTGCAAATCTGCTACCATTAAAGCAGAAGTTGAAAAACTTCTGAACGCGGGCTTCATTTACGCGATTCCCCTCACAGAATGGGTCTCAAATATTGTCCCTATAGATAAGAAGCAGGGTACTATAAGAGTCTGTGTTGATTACCGTGATATTAATCGAGCCTGTCCTAAGGACAATTACCCCACTCCCTTCATAGATAAAATCATTGATGAATGTGCTGGGAGTGAGATCTATTCCCTGATGGACGGGTTTTCTGGATACAATCAGATAAATATTTTACCTGCCGATCAACACAAGACTGCATTCATCTATCCGTGGGGTAGCTTTTCTTATAAAAAGCTCTCGTTTGGCTTAAAGAATGCCGGAGCTACTTTCCAGTGTGCTATGTCTTACGCATTCCACGACATACGCCATATCTTTCAACCTTATCTAGACGATTTTCCAGCTCATTCAGCTCGGCGAGAGGACCATCCCGAACATTTCCGCCAAATGTTCCTTCGCTGTAGACGCTATAATATCTAGCTTAACCCTCATAAATGTGTCTTTTGCGTGGATTTTGGCCGTCTTTTGGGGTTCATAGTCTCCAAGGATGGAATTCGCCTTGACCCCCTAAAGTTCAAGGCTATTGTCAATCTCCCATCACCCTCTTTGTTACATCAATTGTAGAGTCTGCAGGGAAAAGCTAATTTCCTACGACGCTTCATTCCGAATTACGCGGAAGTGGCCAAAGGATTCATGTGTCTTTTAAAGCAAAATGTTCCCTTTCATTTGGATGAGATTGCTCAGCGATCCTTCAAGAAGCTCAAGACGTTACTCATTAATGCTTCGTTTCTTCGGCCTCCAAACTATCACCGTGACTTCACTCTATACTTGGCCGCCGCGTTTAGCACCATATCTATGGTTCTGGTGTAGGATGACGATGATGGAAATGAACACGTTGTTTATTATCTATCAGAGAATCTTCTCGACACAGAAACGTGTTATGCTCTCATTGAGAAACTGGCATTAGTCGCAGTGCAAGCTGTGCAGCGGTTCTGCCACTACATCCTGTTGCATACAGTAACCGTGGTTTCGGATTGCAACCCAATGACGTACATTCTATCTCGACAAATACTGGGCGGAAAGTACTCCAAATGGATCGTCATCCTTCAGGAGTTCTATTTAGAGTTTACCACTACTAAGTCTACCAAATCACTGGTTTTTGCGGATCTCATTTGCTCCCTCCTGATAGACTCCACCCCATCTCACTCCGAGGATCATATCTCGGAAGAAACACTCTTCCTTATCAGCACTCGCGATCCATGGTATGGCGACATTATTGTGTATCTTCAAACATCAACTTTCCAGTATGAGTTGACCAAAGATGCCCGACGTCAGATTCGGCATCAGTCTCAACCCTACCGCATTGTGGGAGATACCTTATACCGGGTTGGAGTAGATTCGGTACTCCGCCGGTGCTTGACCCTAGAAGAGGCTGAAAGAGTCTTGAATGACTGTCACAGTGGCACCTGTGGCGGTCACATGTTCGGATATGCCACCTCCCAGAAGATTCTGCGTGCGGGCTACTTCTGGCCATCGATATTCAAAGACTGTATTGTTGCAGTCCGGAAATGTCACTCGTGCCAGGTTTTCCAGCGCAAGATGCACGCGCCACCCCTCCTTCTGCACCCTGTCATTACCATAGGCCCTTTTGCAAAATGGGGCGTAGATTTCATGACATGTAACCCTCATTCGTTCGGGGGGCATGCATATATAATTGTCGTTGTAGACTACTTTACTAAGTGGGCCGAAGCGATGCCTACACTAGCCGCCGATGGTAAGATAGCTGCCCAGATTATTTTCAACTACATTCTCGCATGTTTCGGGGTCCCTCAGGCCATTGTTACCGATCATGGCACCCATTTTCGAGATTACATGATGGCCGAGCTGACATCAAGATTGGGCTTGCAACATAATAGCTCAACGCCATTTTACCCCCAGGAAAATGGCCAGGTTGAGGCTTTGAACAAAGTTTTGGTCACAATGCTTCAACGGAAAATTAGTATTCATAATTCCAATTGGCATCTCTAATTTTTCTCAGCTCTATGGGCTTATCGGACGTCAGCAAAGAGTGCAACCGGATTCACACCGTTCCAATTGGTGTATGGTCTAGAAGCAACTCTCCCAGTTGAATGTGAAATTCCTTCTTTAAATTTGGTTGTGAAAATTTTGCCCGACACCTCTCCTGAAGAAGAACGTCTCTTGTATTTGGAACGGCTGGATGAAACCCGCCGCTTGGTTGCCTTAATCATTGAAGCACAGAAGAAGTGGGTCAAAGCTCACTTTGATCAATGAGTTTCTCCACATTCCTTTGTCGAAGGGGACCTCGTCCTCCTATACGACCAAGCGCACGACAAATTTGGAGCAGGCAAGTTCCAACCCATGTGGCATGGGCCCTATATAGTAAAACGAGTATTGAAAAATGGGGCTTATGAACTCATTGATTACGAAGGATTTCCGTTGGCGCGGCCTAGGAACGGGTTGTACCTTAAAAAATACTATGCTTGAGTTATTTTGGTGTGGTGTGTGTACATAGGTGTGTATATTCATTTGTGTGCATGTGTGGTGTGTTGTGCGATGTAAGCATCTTTCTGTTGATCGGGTCTTCCTGATTGTGTAGATGTCCATTACTCTGTTTGTTGGTTTTGCGGATGGTGCCTCCCACAGTACTAGGAATCTGTCTTCGGCAGCCTGGGTAATCTACGATCCTGCTGGTGAGTTGGTCAACCTGCAAGGTGTGTGTCTGGGGCCTGCTACAAATAATATCGCGGAATATAGTGCCGTGTTGGAATTATTAACCAAGGTTGTGGATCTCGGTATTCGTGAATTACTTGTATATCTGGACTCACAACTTGTAGTATTACAGCTTAATGGTCATTATTCAGTTAGAAACCCATCCATTTTACGTCTGTATCTATGTATTCATTTACTGGAAAGAAATTTTGATTATATCACATATCAACACATACCCAGACATATGAATACATTAACCGATGCAGTAGCTAATATGGTTCTAGATAGACATTTGCGCAACTTGTAAAAACATCATCATGTGTAAAAAGATCCATCCAAAAATAGATATATAGATATATATGTCGAATATTTTGCAATTTGTGTACATCACATAAAATCAAAAAATATACATGTTTGTCTGATAACAGCTGAAAACAACATGTCTCTCAAAAAATATGCATATAAAAGCCCTAGATAGCTAATCAGCGTGGTGCTCGTGGTAACATGCTACTGCGCGCACCAATTTCCTCAACAGTCGGTGAAGGCGACTAGGCACCCCCACAGTGTGTCACTGGTAAGCTAATGGGACATCTGCCAGCCAGGCGTAGTCCGAGATCCCCCAGGCAATGCCCTCCAGATTCTGGATCAGCTCGCTCCCTTCGCCACCCTCAGCTTGAGGGTCATGCGCAAGAGGGGTCCTCCGTGCAATGGGCGACATGCCTGTGGGCCTCTCTGGGCCAACATCTGCATACACATAAGAACTATTATTAGAATGGAAATGTATCAAAAAAAATCAAAAATACATAAAATCAAAAAAAGAGTCATACCTAGCTCCTTGTCCCATTCATCCCCCTCCGGAAGCAGAAGATATGGGTCTCCAGTGAAATCGGTCCCAGCGTAGGGCCAATCCTCGACCACGATCAGTTGATGCCGTAACCACACAAATAACTCAGGTCTCCAAGACATCTGTTGACCCCCTCCTGACCTGGGCATAAGTGCTGCCCAGCGAGCCATCCTCGGCTCCCTCGGTATCGGCTCAGCAACTATTGCCCCTTGGCCCTGAAAAATGGGTAGTCGTTCCAAGATGAACGACACCAGAATGGAACCGTATCCAAACTGTTTCAGTTTGGATTTCTTACATTTTTTTAGCTTCCTTTTGATATTGGTTGTCACTGCGGTGGCCCAATCGAACAATGTAGGATTCATGCACTCGGAGGCCAGTAGGAGTTGCACCTTGGTTGCCTCATGCAGTGCCTACGATCCCGCAGCCTGCGCAATAGTGTGAAGCACTACTCTGAGTGCTAGGTCGTGGACAGTGTGGATTTCCACTTTCCCACTTCCTGATCCTGTCTGTGCCCCTGGGCACACTCTCGCCATTACCTGATCCATATTCTCTCCAGAAGGTCTACTGCCGGTCATAATGGGCACTGGGCCTCTGCGCGACAATCCGGTTATGAGATAGACATCAGAGACCTCAAGTTCCAGCACTTGGTCCCGAAGTTTAAACACTTCCTCATTTTCATCCCATATGTTGACCAGGTACTGCAACAGCTCAGGTTGAGCTCGTAAGCATGGCGTAAGGAATAATTTCTTGAGACCACAGTTTCGAAGTGCATTCATGCAAGCTTCGTTTTCCATGGCCATTTCATCTTCTTCTCCATGTTCCCTCTCTTTCCATTCAATAGCCATTATGCCTGAATATCTGCATCAACATGATTAAAAATGATTTGTTAGACCTCTGTTGCATTCAAAAATCTAGATGGATGGCTCACATTTTGAAAATTTAAAGCGGAAAATCGCGTTGTGCCATTGGCGCAACCCCTTTGTGAGCAAATTTCCATTGGCACGGGTCCGTGCCCGATACCCGCGCTAATGGAGCGAGCCCTAAAATTCCAAAAGGTTCCCCCCAGAGGTCAAATGCACAATGGAAGTTCATAAAAAATAGATCAAAACAGAGCTTAAGGGAGCGCTTATTACCTAGAACTAACGAGAATCTGAATGATGCCCTGGATCAGTCACAATCACTGCCGCAAGTTCGCACACAAAAATACCATTGTTACTCTCCAAATGAGGTAAAAAGTAAAAGCAAATATGTTTTTACCATTTGTGGCATATTTATAACTTTTGAAGTCAAAATTAGGTTTTAAAAGTCATTTTTCTCAATATTTCAATATATTTTGTCGAAAAATGGATTTTACACTTGCTTTTATATGCAGCGACAGGTTTTTACGCGACTTGGACAGTGATACGGGTTGTATTTTATACTTTTTCGGACTCGGTAAAAACACGAAAAAGTCATTTTGGAGTCATCTTTCAGCTCTTTTCTGACTCTCTAAACATGAAAATATTGTCGACTCCCTTGTCGTTTCGATCTCGTTAAAGCGGCTACGAAACGGCATCTACCCAATAGTATACGTTTACCCCTTTTTCAGGCTGGGACAGATTATTTACGAAAAAGGAATACCCTAGCCTATCGCAACTAGGAGGTTTTCTCAGACATAGTTTTCTACCTTTTCGGATCTGAGGAACTATTTATGAAAAGGGACCGTTGGAGTTTACTTTTCTGCTATCTTTTCAAACTCTCTAAACATTAAAAGACGTCGAGTTCTTCCTTTGTCAGACTCGTTAAACCCTGATGACATTGGATTCAGTCGTAATGACGATATTCGAGTTTCTCCTTCCTAGGGCTCGTTAAATGTACTAGGATGGATTCGTCCAAAGGACGAATTTATATTACAAGAATATGCTATCCCCTTTAAGCTTGTCTTCAAAAATAATTGGGGTACTCACCAGAAATGGTGGGGAAAATGGAACCAATATCATCGTCGTGTCGGCAGTATGTCGCTCTTGAACATGGCACTTGTCTGCATTCATGTCGGGTTGGTGACATCTCACCTCATTATATGTTTGCTTCCGTGGGTTTGGGTAATCCCTTTTGACCTCTCATCTGCTCTTTGCCCCGTCATGGTGACCCCTGATCTTTTGATGTCAAATACTGCCAAATCCATTGTCGTGCCGCCAATATGTTCAAGAGAAGTTGACCTCTGCAAAGTCTCAACCTTCCTCTGATTCTCATCTGATCCTGATTCACAAAGACATTATGTTCCTCTGTCTCACGTCGATGATGTGGGAAACACTATGGCCCACCTTCGATCAAGATCACTTCCTTTCAACTTCAGCTCATTATCTGGGAAGCTGATCTAGAGACTCCCTTCTGGTACCTTGGAGCCTGCATGCCTCAATGGCAGGTTCTTCGTGTTCGACGTGAGGTTTTCATCATTGGCCTTCGATCGAGTGATTCTACGGGTGTTGAGGAGGTAAATCCCCTCTGCGGATAGAGGTGATCCCTACTAGCCCAGCAGGGGTCTAGCAACAATCAAACAATGTTATGACGCAAGCTCCTAGTTACGAATGGAAAGACTAGGAATTAGAAGCCTACCTGGATTCCAACGCTATAATCTGAAGAAGAAGTGTCCCCGTCCTTCAGCCCCGGCAGATCACAATCCCTCCACGATCTCCGCGGATGAACACCTGCACATGGAAGAAACGAACAGATACAAGCATAGAAACCAGCATACGTAACTAAACATCGGTCAGAAAGGATGTTACTCGCATTAACATTATGGAAAATGGAGTGGAACCATAATCATAATCATCTATTAAATAATAAACGAAGAAAGATTACAACCAAGTTCTGACGTCGCGATCTCCTTCGGACGGGTCTCCGGTCGTCCACATCTCGCAAAGCTCGCCAAGGAAAGGGAAAACCTCTCCGGAGTCTCTCGACAATGGTCTCCTTACTTGAGTTGGCCTTAAGGGAAAGAGGGGATTCTTTGCAGCACAAAGGCTCTTGGGAATATGGAGATACAAAGCTTAGGCACTTCAAGACTATCAGCCTTTCAGCCTTTCAGCCCCTTCATCAATGGATGAAGGCTATATTTATAGAGGAGAGGAGGAGGTTGGGATCCCTACAATAGTGGAAGGGAGGCCTTATCCTTTGGGAGGTTCCCCATATGGTGGAAACAAGAGTCCAAAGGAGGAAGGCCGTGGTTATCCAGGCGAAACCACTCCTGGTGACTCATCCACGAAGTTGTTGTAATCGAAACTTCGCCTCTTTTTTTAAAAAACTTTCCATAAACAGAGTGGCGCGGGTACAACACTGGGACAGAGCGCCAATTGGCGCGGGCTTAGTGTTAATTTTCCCCCATTGGCGCGAGTACATAATCAAGCACAAATGGGCCAAGGCAAAACTGTGTTTTTAGGGGTCTCGCTTCGTGAAATGATCAACAAGAAATGTTGTCCTCATGGAAAGGGATGCAATGATGGTATTTTCAAGGCATGACACCGCGATTTGGCCGCGTAAGACCCTCCAATGGGCGAGATGGAATTGCGGGGATGTTGACAAATTACTGTGTAACAGATGCCCCCTAAAGTATGAGGCCCGAGAGCGAGAGGGGTGAAATGCTTTACGAGAACATGTTCAACCGAAGGCCCGCCGTCGGAAAACCTGCGCAGAAAGATACAACTGATATCTCAAGTACATGATGTAAAAGTGGTATGGACGCAGCCATCCGAAACAGAGTATGTTATAATCCGGATCTAGGGTATGGGCGCAGCCATCCAACTAAGATCAAACCAATAGACTCAGGTATGGTCGCAGCCATCCAGTAAGTGAGTCATGTACATAATGATAATAATCCACAATCGCAGCCTGGATTACAACAGACACAATCCAGGGTCTTGCGCTCCATCTCGACCCAACAAAGTACAAGTTCGTGCATGCGAATATGTGAGCTGAAGTCGAACATGCAAGAACATCGTCGGATTACCAGCCAATGATGAAAGCTGTTAACCGACGTGAGAGAAACCACCAATAATGACAATGGTCCTCAAGGTACTACAGGTACAATCTACGGTGTGCGAATAAATGAGTTGACGTCGAACACCCGCAGAATCACTCGATCGGAGGTCAATGATGTAAACCTCACGTCGAATGCGACGAACCTGCCATTGAGGCATGCAGGCTCCAAGGTACCATCAGGAGTCTCTAGACCAACTCCCTGGATAATGAGTTGAAGTCGACAGGAAGTGACCTTGATCGAAGGTGGGCCATAATGATTCCCACATCATCGACACGAGACAGAGGAACATGATGTTTTTGTTGTGAATCAAGATCGTACGAGAATCAGAAGGAGGTTGATACAAGCAGAGGTCAACTTCTCTTGAACATATTGGCAGCACGACAGTGGATTTGGCAGCATTTTGACATCAAAAGATCAGAGGTCATGGTGACGAGGCAAAGAGCAGATGAGAGGTCAAAAGGGATCACCCAAACCCACGGAGGCAAGTGAAAAACGAGATGAGATGTCCCCAACCCAACACGAATGCAGACAAGTGCCATGTTCAAGAGCGACATACTGCCGACACGATTACGGTTCCATTTTCCCCCACCATTTCTGGCGAGTACCTCTTTATTTTTACACAAGCTTGAAGAGGATAGCATATGCTTGTAATGTAAGTCCGCCCTTCGGGCGAATCCATCCTAGTACATTTAACGAGCCCTAGGAAGGAGGAACTCGGAGAACGTCATTTCAACTGGATCCGATGTCATCAGGGTTTAACGAGTCTGACAAAGGGAGAACTCGGCATCTTTTCATGTTTAGAGAGTTTGAAAAGACAGCAGAAAAGTAAACTCCAGCAGTCCCTTTTCGTAGATAGTTCCCCGGACCCGAAAAGGTAGAAAACAATATCCGAGAAAACCTCCTAGTCGCGATAGGCTAGGGTATTCCTTTTTCATAAATAATCCATCCCAGCCCGAAAAAGGGGTAAACGTATACTGGGTAGATGTCGATTCGTGTCCATTTTAACGAGATCGAAACGACAAGGGCCTCGGCAATCTTTTCATGTTTAGAGAGTCAGAAAAGAGCTGAAAGGTGACTCCCCCTGGAGGAACGAGTGGTATAAAGGGTAGCTACTGGTTCCGGTAATGGTGGAACTGCTCAAAACAAGATAAAAGTCAAGAGGCTGGCTAACAAGACCACTCATCGCAGCGGTTCCTCAAGAACGGGTAAAACAACCAAGTGAAGGCATATGATCGGCCAAGCAGATAATGACGATGGAGTGAGAAAACCAAGGCTCATCTGGAAAAAACAGGCTGATAAAATGGCAATCACAAAAGGTAAAGGGAAAGGTTTCATTTTTACACAAGCTTGAAATCAGGAAACTCTGCTTGAAGTTGGTTTCATTTTTACACAAGCTTGAAACAAAGATAAACTATGCTTGAAACCGGTTTCATTTTTACACAAGCTTGAAACGAAAACAAACTATGCTTGAAAAAGTAAGCATGCCCCCAGCATGGTGACTCAATTCGAGGTACATGCCCCCCAAGCTTCAGTCCATATGAAAGGCAGATGGAGTGAAGGTTCAAGTTACAAGATCTAAGAAAGACTCGACTGGGATTTTACGAGATCTGATCAAAGACTCGAATTGAACAAGAACGAGTTTCATTATTTTAACGAGGTTGACACATTAAAAGAACTATCCTCAGGACACCTTGTTTCATGGTTTAAGGAGCTTGACACAAGACAAGGAATTCTGCTCTAACGACCTTGTTTCATTTTTTAAGGAGCTTGACACAAGACAAGGAACTCTGCTCCGACAAGCTTGTTTCATTTTTTTAAGGAGCTTGACACAAGGAAAAGAACTGTGCTCCGACCGACTTCATCATAATGAACAAGAAGTCATCGCTTCCAAGAGTTCCACTCCCGATGGAAGAAAAACATCCTGGAAGTCGGAACCCAATGCCCCCAGTACATTATGTACAACAGCATCGTCACTGAGTACAGGCACGGGGTAGGTTGCCACATAGTTGACCTGTGGTGGAGAAGATACAACGGGTGGATAGAAACTAGGAGGGGGTGATGGCGGACCAGGACCAAAGAACGAAAGCTGATCAATGGTCATAATCCGTCCTTCATGTGGAAAACACATTACGCGAAAGAGGGAGGAGACAAGTGCTCCCATGGCATAGGTGTAATCGCGCCCCAAAAGCAGATTGAAATCCAAGGGGCCTGGAACAACCATCACATCCATATGGATGGTTTTACCTCCCAAAGTAACAGGTAACCTTGGAAGGATCCCCAACGGTTGACTGGTTCTTCTATTGAATGTCAACAGATTCTGCGTAACAGGCGCAAGTGGCGGCGAACCGAAAGCTTGCCAGGTAGTTGATGACAGAATACTAACAGAGGCACCTTCGTCTATAATGGTGCTGGGTACAACCAGACCAAGAGCCTGTACCGTGATCTCGAAAGGCACATAAGACGGAAGGCGAAATCCTGCAAATCGATTCCAGTCAAAGGAAGCGACCAAACTACTCGGAGGGGCTACCATCGACAAGCGAAGGTCTTCCCCTGATGTTACGGTAGAAGAAGCATCCTCCATGACCTCCATCTCGAAGGCGGGAGGGATATCCTCTAGAGCCTCCATCATGGGAGGCGGAGGAGGGGCTTCTTGAAGTACAGGGACAGGAGAATCTTTCTCCAAGTCTGAAGAAATCAGAAGGACATGGGGGGTGTGAGGTCCACTCTCGACAGAAAAGACCTGGTACACCGTGGACGGGGCCAGTTCAACCGATCCTACGACCAATGGTTGGTCAGGGACGGATTCGTGAATTTGAATTTCTGGGGGAGTGGGATCGACCAAGGATGACTCTTGACCAATCGTAGGATCAGTTGGCGGAGGACTCAAAGAAAGCCGATTATAACCAGGTGGAAGGCGTGGTGTAGAACTGGCTGGGTTGTCCAAGACTTGCTTGGCTTCATCCATATAAGGACAAAGGTGAATGGCATGGTGCCCTTCACACAACTTACAGGGATTGGTGATCTTACCCTGCTTCTTAGAGTTCTTATCAACAGCAGCTGAAGACGTGCCCCCAACTTGACTCCCGGAAGCCAAAGGCAATGGTGGGCGGCCATTGGACCATACTTCGAGCACCTTGGGAATACCAGGGCAGTCTCGAAGAAGATGGTCTCCCGTGCACAACAGGCAAGGGAACTTGACTTTCCGTGGAGGGTTGGAAGGTTTATCAAGAGGAGATATCTCGGAGGCAGTAGCCGTACATTTAGCCTCTCGCTTATCAGACTTCTTCTTCTTTGTCTTCTTCTTCTTCTTCTTAGCCACCTGGTTACTTGAATCCAGACTTTCACCAGGCGAAGTAGAAGATGAGGACGCAGAAACAGGCGAAGAAGGGGAGAGGTCCACTTTGGAATCAACATGATGTTGTTCAGGTGGGGAAACTGATTGAACAGTAGTGGAGACATTCGGGACAACAGAGGTTGAGAACAACCAAACAGGCAACCCAATAGTTAACCCAGGAAGGGACAACGTCGCCATGTAAGGAGCACCAACATTTCCAAAAGGAGGAAAATGACCAGGATTCCCTTCTGAGGGGATTCCTTGGTTGGTAAACTCTGAAAAAGTTGCCATCAAAACTCAAAACCACACACGGGCCGAAAAAGAGTCAAGACACACGATCAAACGGTCAACAAGCAATATCTAAGCGGGCGTGTAATCGTGGGTGATTAATTTTTACCACATTGAAAAGTAAGAAACTCTATCGTTTCATATTTTAAGAGTCGAGAAACAATAGAAAGATGACTCTATCTCTTTCAGATTTGATACAAGCGTGAAAGGACAAGCGCTCGATGGTCTTTTCAAGTTTAGGGAGTCAGAAAAGACCAAATGACTGCTCAGGTAATACTAGGCACAAAGGGTGTACCAAATATCCGTGAACTGCAATATACACCTTGGTTTCAATAATGAAACAGAAATCGACCAAGGACTTTCCGTATGTGCAGGTAGTCTCCCCGAATGCTGTGTTCGGTGTATCACGGGTATAGGGCGGCAGACTCGGCTTCCTGTGGATAAAGGATTGAAAACCTAGAGGGGTCTCCCTTTATATACGCGACGGTACGGGGAACACAAGTCCGTACTAGCGCTGTCTAAAGCCAACAGGCGAACGACAGCTGCTAGGTTTAACGACGCCGGAACACGTCTCTAGCCTAGACTTTTCTAAATATGTTTCGTTAAGTTCCAATGCTGCCTTAGGTTAATTGAATAAATTTTACAGTTGATCTTCAATTAAGTTTCAATTTCCAGGCCCTATCGTATGTAGTGTCTCGAAAGACTCCTAAATGCAGAGCTATATGCCACAGTGCAACATTTCGTTCGATGAAAACTAGTTAGATAAGAGTTGAGAGCTTTTATACAAACGAAATGAACGGAAGGCGAATAATGAGATCTCTAATGCAACTAATGCAATTGAAAACTCTTCATTCAAAACACTAATCACTAGCGATATGGAAAAGATCACAATTTGCACTAATTAACAAGAGCAAAAGAGATTTTTTTTTTTTTTTTGATTTTCAATGTTTAAGAGCTAATGTGCACTAAACAATCTTGAAAACAAACGGAACAACTTGAGAAATGGTTTCCAAGAGAGCGAAACAAACAAAATTCACTCAACAATGCAAGCAATCAGATCCCCAAATCGACCAAAGTCTCTCAAAGCAAAGAAAAGACTCAAAAGCTTCCAATGGACCGTGTGATCTGGGTCCAAAGCAAGGCCAAACGAATTTCGAATGAAGGAATGAAAAATCACCCAAAAAACGCAATAAAACAATCAACGACTACTAAGAGGATGTGGAGAATCAATCAGCAAGTTGACAGGACAACCAAGACACCAAAACTCCCAAGGAGGGCTCAATACACCAAGCCACTAGATGCCCTAGGGCTCAAAACGTGAAATCGATAGATAAAAGAAAACAACCAAAGGACAGAGGTGAATTCCCAGCCAAACAAGACTCCAACACACTTAGGCAGTCGGAAAATCAAGAAGAAAAACACTGATCAAATCTAGAGAGCTCAAAAATGAAGAAACTCAAAAAACTCACAGGGGTGGCGCGACTGTAAGTGTGAAACTGGCGCCAGAAGCCAATTGGCGCGGGCCAGACAAAGGCAACGTGCGCCAATTGGCGCGACTGTCGGGTTAAAAACCGCGCCAATCGAGTTTCTCAGCAAAAAATTGAAAACAAGCTACTCCAGAAGCAGACCAATGCAAGCTAAGCAAACCAAGAAGCTAAAACAATGAAAGAATCCAACCCAGAAGGTTCATCAAGCAAGGAAAAACAATCAAAGCGAAACAACATAAACGAGACAATGAAAACCGGACGATCCCCAGTATGGTCGCCAATTTGTTGAGGAGGTAAATCCCCTCTGCGGACAGAGGCAATCCCTACTAGCCCAGCAGGGGTCTAGCAACAAACAAACAATGCTATGACGCAAGCTCCTAGTTACGAATGGAAAGACTAGGAATAGAAGCCTACCTGGATTCCAACGCTATAATCTGAAGAAGAAGTGTCCCCGTTCTTCAGCCCCGGCAGATCACAATCCTTCCACGATCTCCGCGGATGAACACCTGCACATGGAAGAAACGAACAGATACACGCATAGAAACCAGCATACGTAACTAAACATCAGTCAGAAAGGATGTTACTCGCATTAACATGATGGAAAATGGAGTGGAACCATAATCATAATCATCTATTAAATAATGAACGAAGAAAGATTACAACCAAGTTCTGACGTCGCAGTCTCCTTCGGACGGGTCTCCGGTCGTCCACGTCTCGCAAAGCTCGCCAAGGAAAGGGAAAAACCTCTCCGGAGTCTCGTGACAATGGTCTCCTTACTTGAGTCGGCCTTAAGGGAAAGAGAGGATTCTTTACAGCACAAAGGCTCTCGGGAATATGGAGATACAAAGCTTAGGCACTTCAAGACCATCACTCCCTTTCGTCCCTTTCTCACCTCTACTCAATGGATGAAGGCTATATTTACAGAGGAGAGGAGGAGGTTGGGATCCCTACAATAGTGGAAGGGGAGGCCTTATCCTTTGGGAGGCTCCCCACATGTAGGAAACAAGAGGCCAAAGGAGGAAGGCCGTGGTTATTCAAAGTAAAACCACTTCGATGACTCATCCACGAAGTTGTTGCACCGAAACTTCGCCTTTTTTGGGTACCACAAACAATAGTGGTGGCGCGGGTAACAACACCGGGGATAGCCGCCACCGGGCGCGGGCTCAATGTTAATTTTCCCCCATTGGCGCGAGTACATAACGGGCTACCAGCGCCAAGGCAAAAACAGGTGTTTTTAGGGGTCTGCTCAGGAAATTATCAACAGAAGAAATGTTGTCCTCATGGAAAGGGATGCAATGATGGTATTTTCAAGGCATGACACTGCTTATTGGTCATAGAAAAGACCCTCCAATGGGCGAGATGGGAATTGCAGGGACGGTGACAAATTACTGTGTAACAATGGGTGTTTGACACCAGCTCACTGATTTGCATGCCGTAGATTGTACCTATAGTACCTTGAGGGCCATTTTCACTATTGGTGGTACCTCTCGTGTCTGTTAACAGCTTTCATCATTGGCTGGTAATCAGGCGATGTTCTTCCATGTTCGACTTCATCTCACTTATTCGCATTCTTGAACTTGTACTTTGTTTGGGTCGAGATGGAGCGCAAGACCCTGGATTTTGTCTGTTAGAATCCAGGCTACAATTTTGTGGATTATTATGATTGGTTGCATGACTCATTCATTGGATGGCTACGACCATACCTGAGTCTATTTATCGATCCTTACTGGATGGTTGTGCCCATACCTTGGATCTGGATTATTGTATACTCTGTTATGGATGGCTGCGCCCATACCAAATATATCATGTATTTGAGATATCAGTTGTACTTCTCTACACAGGTTTTCCGACCGCAGTATTTTCAGTTGGACACGTTCTCGTAAAGCATTTCACCCCTCTCTCTTTTTCGGGCCTCATGCTTTAGGGGGCATCTGTTACACAGCAATTTGTCACCGTCCCTGCAATTCCCCGTCCCTCACATTGGAGGGCTTATTCCGTGACCTGTGAGCAGTGACATGACCTGAAACCACTTTCATGTAATCCCCCTGAACAAGGAAATCCATTCCCCTGAAGACAATTCCTTGTGAAAAACCCTAAAAATAGCCTTTTTTGCCTTGGTGCGACTAGTCAGTGTTATACCCGTGCCAATTGGGAAAATCCTCCAATGAGGGCGCGCCAGCTGGCACACTGTCTCAGTGTTGTACCCGCGCCAGGCTGATTAAGGAGTGTTTTTTTAAAATAAATGGCGGAAGATTGACTCCAACCAATTCCTGAACTGGTCTCTAAATTGAGTTGGGAGGTTTGGCTCCGAATCTCCATGTAGAGGAAGTGGTTTTCCACCTCTAATGGAAGCTTCCTTGAGGATAGGGCCAATCCCATGATTGTAGGGATCCCAACTCCCCTTCCACCATCTATATAAGCTTGCCATTTTCCTTTGCAAGCTAGTCTCCAAGAGCCTTCATAGCCTAAAGAATGTTGCAAGAGCCTTGATAGTCCTCATAGATCCAAATCAGTAGCAAGGAGATTATTGTCAAGACAACCAAAGAGAGAGGCTTGTCCCATTCCCGACGAGCTTTACCGAGACGTATTCCGTTGTCGACCCACCAAAGGAAGATTCAGCGTCAGAGACAGGTTGTATCTTTCTTTGTATTAATTAATGATAAGAGACTTTGGTTATGGTTCCACTCGTATTTTTCATTGTGATCATGAGTTGTGTCTTCTCTAACTGATACATAATTGCACATATTGGGTTTATGCTTTTGTGTTCGTTATGTTTCTTGTGTGTGCAGGTGTTCGATCGTGACAAGTGGGAGAATTGTGATCTGCTGGAGCAAGGAAACGGGAGCGCTATCTTCTCTACGAACAACAGTGTTGGACTTAAGGTAGGCCTTTTTCGCAATTTGGTCTATTGCAATTAGGAATCTACGCCTTAGCGTGATACGATTGTTTCTAGACCCGAACTGGGCTAGTAGGGATCGCCTCTGTCCACATAGGGGATTTACCTCTACAACACCAGTGAAGAGTTTTCTGAAACAGTTGAATTTACATAGAAAGATATTTGATAAAATAAAAGGTTGTTCTTTTATTTCATATGGCTAATTTGATTTTAAAGTGGGGTGGATGGAAGAATGTAAATGTATAAATGATCTAATAATCAAATAGAATACTTAATCATTTATAAGCATAAATAATGAAAACTATGTTTTCACTATTGAAAAAATATAATTAAGTCATAACAGATACCTACGTGTAACTAAATTTCAAGAGGAATTTACAATAGCAAATAGATCTGTAAATTAATCTCTTAATCCAGTTACAACTTCACAACGAATCAAAAATGAAACTAAAATTCAATTAAATTTTTAATTGGATAACTGTTAATGAAATAAATTATATGAGGACATAATAAAAAAGAGAATTGAAGTAACTTACAAGAACACAATCCATTTGAAGTAAAATGCAGAATCCTTTATTCAATCAAAAAAGTTCCAGCTGATACAAGTTTGTTTGATAACTTAGTTCAAGGGTGCAACCTCGAATTCTTTAATGAATGAATTATTTATACAAAATTTAAAATATTACAATCAATGCATGAGTGACAAGGCAAACCATATTTTATAAAAATGAACAAAAAGGAAATAAATATATCTAAAAGGAGTGCATCTGTGTTTCTGGCCCTGTTCTACTGGAAAAATGTAGCTGATTCACCACCTTTTTAGTACTGCACTGGAAAACTGAGTGATGTGCTGGCACACTGACTTGTCCTTAAATCTTGGTATTATAAAAGTTTTTCCCATCATTCTTCATCCAGAATTGAAGCTTTAATAACTTTGCGGTATATTTCATCTACCTCAGTGTACTTTGTAAAAGTGAGTTTTACAGTGGAAATCTGTTTTATTTCATGGTGAATAAAACGGATATCTTCAATAGCTTTATAAAATGCTTTACATGTCATAGAACCTTGAATAGAACACATAGATGAAAACCTTGTTGTTTCTTTGACCTTCATCATATAATCTTCTCTGGGCATTAATTTGTCATTTATAACAAACAATGATGGGACACCTTTTTTAATTAACGCATCAATCCTTGTAAGAAACCTGTTGATTGTCACATCTAGAGTATGACATTTTTCTGTTAACTGTACTACTAAGTTCCTTTTAATCGGAACTTTATTTACTTCAAGGATAGTCTCATTCCTGTCATCTATCCCTAGCTCATCCAATTCTTGGTTTTCCTTAGATTTTAGAAATTTTATAATGTTGCTTGTTGTGTTAGGCATTTCTCCCAGTTGAATGTTTATATCAGAAATTGCTTGGTTTTCCTTTTCAACTAACTACGTTTGCTTAAAGATGATATTGATAGATGAATATATTTCATTAATCTCCTCAATGATGTTATTCCAGATGATTTCTTCGACATTCAATGATGTTATTCCAGATAAAGACATATCAGTGTTAGTTACAGTTGAGAAGATCATCTCTCTAGTTTGTTTATGCATCTCCATTTGATCAATTGGATGTATGTCGCTAACATTAAACTCAAGAGATGTTTTATTATAGTCTGCTTCTCATTTAGGTTGAGGAACTTGTGCTTGAAGAAATTTCATTAGCATTCTTCCTTTCCCTACATCAAAGGCTGAAAATAGCCTGCTTTGGGGCACCTAAAATTTGTTTCTAGAATTGGTTATATGTGTTTATATTCAAGGCTTAATTTTTTAATTTTATTTCCTTGAATATATCCATGGTTCTCTTCTCTGGCTCACTTGAAGTTGATGTACCTGTATGCATAGTTTGCTACTGATCTGAAGTAGTCATGGAAGTAGTACAAGACTGTGTGGACTACTCACCCACTAATGAGGATATAAGAGGCTCATTAGTGTTAACAGGAGTCTGTTGCTCTGAATATTTGCTAATGCTTAGTATGGAACTAATTTTAGCCTTCTTTCTATACATAATTTTGAATCCCTTGCTTAAAATGTCTATCTCTAAAGGAGATCCTTCTTCTCTATTCCTGTTAGTTTTCTTTTCCTGGTTTTTTGGAGTCTGCATTATTGATGATGAAACTGGCTGCTCTTGTGCCTCATGTAGTGTATTCTCTGTGCATTTTGGCTTGTTCTTATACTGCTTTATCTCTGGCCTTGGTGTGTGAAAGTAAGGAGTATATTTGACTTCTACCGTTAATTTAGAAACAATGCCTAATGGATCATATGACTAGGTGAAGCTTAAATCAAATTTCATTTTTCTTTAATAGTTGATCTTCCTCTATTGTTTCTTTTCTGTTATTACATATGAATGGGCCAATCTGATTTTTTAGCTTAAACTATGACTTTTTCATGGCAGCCACAAAATGTACTTGATCCATGTTGATCATCTGCCTGATGAATTCCAAAGAAAAAATCCTCATTGTATGAAATTTGGGAAACTTATATGGTTGCAGTTCACAACCAAAAACTCTTATTTCTATGTAGTTTTCATATAGGTACCAATCTCCTGTTTGTACATGTTCTGTCAGCTACAAAATCTTTTGAATTTCTTCACTGATTATTGGTTATTCTCTGTTGTTTAGAAGACTGATAGCTGGTTGGACAAACATCTCAATGAACTACTTATAGGTGAATTCATTCTGATCTTTCATGAGCAAGAGGTCCAAAAAATGAGTGACTGTTGGTCTCCTTTATCATTTAATTTCTACAATGACAATTTCATATTGTCTCCTTGAAAGTATATGAACATGTAAATTAAAACAAAGGTATATTTAGATACCTCCTCTATTTTAAAATCGAGGAATTTTTGATGAATGGACTCTGCCTAGAAATGACTGAAATTGAATAATATGGAAGTCTTGGCATCATTGGAAGGCTTGGCATCATCAACTATGGGAGCTAACATCATTTTTTCAATGGCCTGAGGGGTTATGGTAATCATAACTTGGCCATTAGAATTGACTATGGCTCTCTGGCTTAACAAATAGGAAGCATGACATTTTTTGATGAAATCAGGAGCACTGTGAGTAGGAGGAAAGATAAAACGGGGAATATTTGACTTCCAGAGCTGGATATCATCGGATTTTTCAATCCATTTGTCTTATAGCAAATAGTACATCTCGATAATATCAATATCAGAGTGTGTTTCATAGATTCTTTAATATCTGTTAGCCATAGGGATATGATGAAGGTCTAGAGGAGGGAAAATAAGAGGTTTAATGTTTTCCTTGGGTTCTTTATCCTTGGGAGGCATAATGGCTATATCTGACATTGGAATTGATCTTCAACAGAGGGAAGAAAGAAGGTTATGTGAGCAAGAACATGAAAGGGAATGTAAAATGATAATATTGGGCGTGCTCACGCAGTTGTAGCGTCTTTGGATCAGTATACAACCTACAAACAACGAAGTATAATAACCTATAATCAGAAAAATTAGTTTGCAGAGGGATTTAGAAGGTTTAATAGTGAAAAACCCTGTTTCCGTTGATGGTGCAGATTAATGGATAGGTGATTAGATTCATAACATAAATATGGAGGGAATTTTTTAAGTGGTTAATGACTAATGAGGTGGCAGCGAAGGAGCAATGCGCAACGGTCATCAAGGTAAGAAAAATAATGGAAACAGCTTTCGGAGGGGGGGTGAGGTGGTTTATGGTTTTGCGCCTGGGGGGTCTGAAATCACGTGGAGCTGACACATATACACGGGTGGTTTCAAATTAAAACTCTTTTCGTACCCCCCCCGGTGATAACGTTCGGATGGTGGAGGGAGGCCGAAAGGCCATGTAGGCTGTTGGATGCCGATGGATGTAAAGATGATCGTCGAATATGTGAGATATGCAAGGATGGTAAATGTGTTGATGTGGAAATGGTGGGGTCCGGACTTATTAAATAAAGCATCGGGAATTATGAAGGGAAATGTAAGGAAATGTAAATAAATGGAAATGTCGGGATATACTTTAGGGATATATGATTAAGGGAAATGAATGGTGGGGGTATACAATATGGTTTAAAACTTAGGATATGTAATTAATAATTAGGATTTAAACCATACAAATCTCTTTTTTTTGTGGGCGCTTTTAGACTAGCAGCGAATGAAACTTTGAACAAAATGAAGCTTTCCTTTTTCTTTTTGCTTCCCTAAAATTTTATTTTTAATTTTCCTTCTTCGTTTAGGGCAGCTAACACCTATCATTTTATTGATATGGATGTCTACAAAAATAATTTTCCTAACATTTTTTAACTTTTTTCATTATTTTGCATCCATATCCTACCTAAAAATTTTCAAAATTATTTGACTACTTATGCTAACTTATCAAAACTAGAAAATTTTACAACAGGAAGAAAGCAACAAAGAAAGGGAAGCATTAGAAGCCTAAGTAGTCTTGTTGTGTAAGGAAGTGAAGAAGGGAAAAATTGTCCAAAACTATGCTAACAGCTCAAGGGCATTGGAAGAACTCATTAACAATCAATGACCTTACAACGACAGAACTGGCCTCGTTTACAAAGAAGAAGAAGTAGGACCTTCTACAACAAAATACAATGAACATATGAGATCTGACATGCATGTAGACTTCATTAGGAAATATTCGCAACAACAGCCTTGGAAGACAATTCCTCGATGAAGATTTCCATCAAGGTACCAACATATTTTTCATGGCTATTGTTATTCATGTGGAAAATTTTGTCATAAAGTTGTATAATGTCGCACGTACCCTATGAACCAATAAAATTCCAGGATATCTATCAAATATGAACCTCCAAGGGCTCAACGAAACATCAATAGATTTGAACATTTAAGAAATAAAATGGAATGTTACAAATGTCGAAACTTTGGACACATAGCCAGAGATGTTGGGAAAAATACTGAGAGGGGGGGTGAATCAGTATTTACTGCATATTCAAAACTTTTTACTTTTTCACTCTCTAAAACCCATACGCTATTTTGCTGAAGACAACTAGCATATACACGCGGATATCCTTCATAAAACTCGCGTATACACAGAGATTTAATTATGCCATTAGTTATTCACTTATATCATTCCATCATTCATTCATTGGATGTTCTATAAACAGTAAGCATGTGCAGTAAGAACAGAATAAACCATCACACATAAGCATCACACATGAACACCAAGATTTTAGGTGGAAACCCAAGTCGGGAGAAAACCACCGCTGCAGTTGCTCAGCCTTCAATATTTTATTATAGAGAAAACATCTTACAACATATGTGCTGGTGCAGACTCCTACCAGCACGCAGGCACCCACCTGCGCTCGTTTACCAGCCTCTCCTGGAAGGGAGCTCCAACCCCCTGACTCATTTACCAACCTCTCCTGGAAGGGAGCTACGACCCCCCGATCTCGTTTACCAGCCTCACCTGGAAGGGAGCTACGACCCCCTGATCTTGTTTACCAACCTCACCTGGAAGGGATCTACGACCCCCTGACTGAAGGCTACAACCCTCAGCACCTCTATGGACCACGTTTCATCAATTTTCACACTGGATCCAAAGCATCCTTTAGGACAACACTTGCAGGCCATGTTTCATCATATTTTCAGACTGGACCCACTCCATACTTTTAAGCACAGTCAACCATGAAACAAATACATATAACTCACTGACAGATATCACTAAACCAGCAGAACAGATCAGAAATTTCTTACCACAGACTTCAGCAAACCCTATTTTGCATACACGCTTTCCTTTCACTGATGTCGCGTATATACGCGCTTCCATTCACATAAACCAGCGTATACTTCTGTACATATTACAGATCCAATTTCATTGCGCATACGCGCTTTCTCTTCAGCGAAGCCGCGTATATACGCGCTTCCTCTGCGACGAACTAGCGTATGGATCTTCAACCATTACAGAGCTGCAAACTTCTTCAGATTAGATATTCAGTTCAGATTCAACCCTTTACTTCAGACAGATGTTCGCCTCATCACAGATCTAATCACTCCATAAAGAGATCTAGTAGATACAAATACATTTCAGATCTAGATCCCCTTCTTCATCATTTTCTTCATTGGTGCATCATAGATTCAGATCTATCATCAAGTCTTTTACCCTTTCCATACAGATATACTTCACAGAGAAGTATTCATTTCAAGCTCAGACATCTTGCACCCACACTCATGATTTGCACAATGAATTTCTTCTCCTTATATAGGTTTATCCTTTTTCAATACCACGGGCCCCTTTTTCAATACCATGAGCCTTCAATACCACGAGCCCCTTTTTCAATACCATGAGCCAAAACAATACCATGAGCCTTCAATACCATGGGCCCCTTTTTCAATACCATGAGCCAAAACAATACCATGAGCCTTCAATACCACGGGCCCCTTTTTTAATACCATGAGCCAAAACAATACCATGAGCCTTCAATACCACGGGCCCCTTTTTCAATACCATGAGCCAAAACAATACCATGATGGTTACCCCTGGTTTTTCACTTTATGAGCGCTTTTTCCCATACGCGACTTGGCACGTTTGTTCCCGCGTGCATACGCGACTTCCCTTAGGAAAATCCGCGTATGCCTAGAGACATACTCTTTTCATCAAGATTTAGCACATGCTGAATTCCTTTCTTCATTGCCTTCTGTACACACTGTAGATACATCAGATTTACTTCATCAAGAACATGTTCTATCAAGCACAACTTCATCAAGTAAGTTGCCATCATCTTCATCAAGTGGGTTGCCATTCAAAGACAATACTTAGCATCATATTGCTAACAAACATCATTTCATATCAGATTTACATCGTTTACCAAGTCCATCAGGTCAAGAATAAATGCATCAGGTGGTTCGTCATCAAGGATAGCACATGTCAATAGTCGCATGTCTTTATCTTCATTCAGTGGGTTGCCATCAAGGACAACACTCTGCATCATATTTCCAACAAGAGACTGCAAACTTGAAAATCCTCTAGAAGAATCTTCGAAGCCACAGAACGAATGAACATGGAAGAAGAAGAAGGCTGGTAATTCTGCTCACGCTCTCAAGGCTCAAAACAGCAAATATGTGTGGTATGTTAATAACGTTTTCTCAACGCATATGGATAGAGATAGAAAGAAATTTGTATCTCTGGAAGAGAAGAAGGATGGAACTGTATCCTTTGGAAATGATGGATCTTCAAATGTTATAGGATCAGATACCGTCATTCTCGGAAGCAAAGATGTTCTAGCCAAGAATGTTCTATTGGTTTAAAACATGAATCACAATCTTCTCAGTGTTGGACAAATGTGTGATCAAGGACACAATTTGCTATTCAACTCCACAAAATGTGAAATTAGGAAAGGCGGGTATGGTAAAATTGTAGCTACAGCAAGTCGAGCTCCAAATGACATATATGTTTTGGATGAAGCAACTAAAGCATGTCTACTAGCTAAATAATATGAAATCTGGTTATGGCACAAATGAATGGGTCACATAAACTTTGACAATCTTGTCAAGATATGCAAAAAGGAATCAATATGAGAAATGCCGAAAATCTCAAAACCTTCCAACACACTATGTGAGGCATGTCCGCACGGCAAGCAGACAAAAGTTGAATTTAAAACAAAAGAACACTTTGCATCACATCCATTGGAATTGATACATACTGATCTATGTGGTCCTGTGAGAACAAAAAGCTTATATGGAGAATCATATTTCATGTTAATGATAGATGACTATACCAGGATGACAATTGTCAGTTTCCTAAACAAAAAATTTGAATCATTTGAGTGCTTTAAGATCTACAAGGAGTTGGTCGAAAATGAAACTAATTTGAAAATAAGGTGTCTAAGATCAGATAATGTCAGATAATTCACTTCCAAATTATTTCAGAAATACTGTGATGAAAATGGAATAAAAAGAAAATTTTCAACAGCATGAACACCTCAGCAAAATGGAGTTGTTGAAAGAAAGAATAGAACTGTACAGGAAATGGGTAGAACAATGTTGAAGGACTCAAAATTGGATGAAAATTTCTGGGTTCAAGCAATTGATATGACAGTCTTCATTATGAATTGAAGTCTTCTAAAAAATAATTGCAACAAGACCCCATATGAATTATGGAAAGGAAAACCAACTAATGTAAAATATTTCAGAATCTTTGAAAGCAAAAGTTATATCAAAAGAGAAGATCAAAATTTGGGTAAGTTTGAATCACGTGTTGACGAAGGTAACTTTGTTGGTTACTCACACAAAATAAAGGCCTACAAATGTTATAATCTAAGACGAAAACAGATGATGGAGAGCATAAATGTTACATTTGACGAAGATGGTGTTATAACGAATAATGATGAGGATCTAGAATCTTTGAAACTTGAGACAGAGGCTAAAAAAGACACAGAGAAAAATCTATAACAAGAAGAAACTATCAATCGGGAAGAAGTAAATAATTATCATCAAGATATACCGAAACAACAACAACAAGCTCCTCCAAAGGGAACAAAAGAATGGATTCAAAAGAAAGATCCATCAAATCAAATCATTGGTGACATATATGAAGGTTGACAGCTTCGTTCATCACAACAAGCTCAAATTTCTTTTCTTGCAACCTTTGAGCCTAGTAGTTTTGAGGAAGCCAACCAAAATGAACATTGGGTCGCAGCTATGAATGAAGAATTGGATAAAATTGAGAAAAATAACACCTGGGAGTTATTTCCACGACCAAAAGTTAAAAATATCATTAGGACTAAATGGGTGTTCAGGAAAAAATTGAATGAAGATGGATAGGTTACCAGAAAAAAAGCAAGATTGGTTTGCAAAGGCTATGCACAAGTGGAAGGAATTGATTTTGACGAAACATTTGCATCAGTTTCCAGAATGGAAGCTATCTGAATGTTTCTCGCCTATGCATGTTCAAGAAAAATCAAAGTCTACCAAATGATGCTAATTCAGCATTTCTAAATGGAGAATTAGAAGAAGAAGTTTACATCGAAAAACCTAAAGGTTTTCTACTATCAGAAAAATAAGACTATGTTTGCAGGTTAAAGAAGGCTCTACATGGTCTCAAGCAGGCTCCCAGAGCATGGTATGCTCGTCTTGATGGATATCTAGGTCAACAAGGGTTCAAGAAAGGTACTGTTGATAGCAATCTTTATGTACAAATAGATAAAGATAATTTAACAATAGTTGAGGTATATGTGGATGATATAATATTTGGTAGCAATGATGATTGACTCTACAAAGATGCAAATTCAGTTCGAGATGTCTTTACTTAGTGAGCTGACATACTTCTTAGGGCTTCAAATATCTCAGCAATAGAAAGGAATATTTGTATCTCAAGCCAAGTACATCAAGGAAATTCTCAAGAAAGTCAAAATGGAAGATTGCAAACCCATCCTTACTCTGATGGTAACAGGTTGCAAATTGAGCATAGACGACTCATCTAATGATGTGGATCGAAGGTTGTATAGATCTATGATGGGTAGTATTCTATATGTAACAACCTCTCAGCCACATTTATGCAAGAAGTTGGACAAGTAGCAAGATTCCAAGCAGCACCAAAAGAATCACATATTATTGCAATCAAAAGAATCCTTCGATATCTAAAGGGCACAGCAGAATATTTCTTGTGGTATCCCAAGGGTAACAATCTCATTATTCAAGCCTTTACAGATGTAGATTCGGCAGGAAGCGTTGATGATCGTAAGAGTACTAGTGGAGCGGCATTCTATCTAGGTGGTTGTCTCGTATCATGGTTGAGCAAAAATCAAACCTCAATCTCGTTATCTATAGCAGAAGTAGAATACATTGCAGCGGCAGCTTGTTGTACTCAAGTCCTTTGGATGAAACAAACTTTTCAATATCTTCAAGTACAATTCAGTGAGCCTATTCCTATCTTCAGTGATAACACCAGTGCCATCAACATCTCCAAGAATCTTGTCATGCATTCAAAAACAAAACACATTCCGATCAAATATCATTTTGTTAGAGAACAAGTCGTTGAAAAGAATATCAAACTTGAATATGTTGGTACAAAAGAACAAATCGTTGATATATTCACTAAACCTTTACCTCGTGAAACATTTGAATATCTTTTCCAGAAGCTTCACATTCTCCCAAGTTCTCATTACATTTTCCTTATTTATAAAATAAAGGGGGAGTGGAAGTCTTTACAGATCCGCAGGATGGTTGTGTGTCGGGGGGGTTACCTTTTGCCATTGATGTCAAAGGGGGAGAGAATTTTGTAGGAAGAGGTGTCATGATCGCAGGGGGAGTACTTGTGTTGCCATCAACGCCAAATGGGAATATTTTTTATCAGTGGTTGTCATTGATGTCAACCCAAGAAGCACCAGGGGTTACCCCGATATTGCATGGGAATTTTTACCTACCAAATTACTATATTTCGAGTCAAGGATATTTTAAATGGTTTCTACTTGTCGAGATGTTTCTGTTGATATATGACACGCCACGTAATTCTTCATGGTTTGAGAGATATTCATGTTTGAAGTTAGTAACCCCAATTAGTGGGCTAAAACCCCATGGGGTTGTGGCATGACACTAATAATTAGTTGTGTTCATTGAACAGTCAATTATTAATCATTTTTAAGCTCATAAAATCCCTCCCACTTTAACTTGTTGAAGTCCCTCTCAACCTAAGCATTTATATAAATTGTGATCCTCATATCCTCCTCATGTAGGGATTTCGCTACTTAAAATAGGACATTGTGGAATTTACACTATAAAATTTTTTCTACAAAGGTTTAGAAGCTGAAATTTTTATGAGGCAAAGAAAAAATCCTGAGGAAGCTCGTGTAAAAATTTCAGATCATGGTGTACAATATTTTCGGAGATATGATATTTGGAAGTTAGGGTTTTTTGCAGGATCCTGAACTTCATATCAAAGACGTGATCTTGGGAAAATCGTCATAACTCTTTCTCTAAGTATCGGACTGGAATTATGTAAAAAGAGAAGGATAGTGCACGGACAGTAGTTTTATGTGTATCAATTTCAGAGCCGAATGAGGAAACAGTGACACGTGGCATGCCATACAAGTTTTGTCTACTGAACTAATCTATAATTAGGTAATTGTGAGAGATTGGGCATAAATTTTTCTTGAAGAATCCAAATTGACCTATGGCATTGTAAAAAAACTCAGAGGACTACTACAAGACCAAAAATCACATATTGGGGATCTGAAATAACAGATATACACCAGATTCAATATCAAGCTCCTAGAAAGAAACAAAAAGCTAGATCATGTGTTGTCAAAGGCTGCAAAGGACCAGACTTTCTAGGGCAGCAAAGCAAAGCAAGGTGCTGCTGTAATATCCCACAATGGGAAAACAGCAATATTAAACAATACTACTCAGAAAATAACGCAGTTCAACAAAGTAAGAGCAGGAGGCCAAAATGAAGTCTCAAAATCCACTTGTACATCAGCAAAGCAGATCTACAATGAGGCCCATACAATGTATAACAGAAAATAGAAGACAAAAATAGAAGAAATCCCTCAAAAGAGGTGTTGTAAACACATGTATTCACTGCAAAAAGGCTTAACAGTGTTATTTTATAGAGCATACAACAGTGATAGATTACAACTTACATCTAGAGTTGAATAATGCATGAATAGTCAGATCTATGACAGATCCATACACTATAGAGTCTCTACTTCACATACCCCTTGGGGTTTTCAGCAAAACATGAAGCACAGGGAGTAGATCTGAGATCTTATGCAGCAGATCTACAGAATGATTCAGAATTTCTGAAGCAAATACAGGAGTATTCAGATCATATCTGAATATGACATGGAATAGATCAGAAATCCATGGATCACCACAGTGAAGGGTAGATTCCCATCACTAGAGATCACTCCTCCAAAGTTATGCCAAAGACCCTGCAACTTTACACTTGCAGATAATGCAGTTCTGGAAGATGGAATGCGCTATAGACTTGAAGAACAGTTTGTCCTGATGCCAAGGTATGTATCTGAAGCTCCAATGATCAAATACACTCTTGCCAATGGGATAGAAGACTTCCCCACTAAAAAGAGGCACTAGTTTGGCCTAGATCTGAGTAGTTCTAGCCTCCACTTACTACAGCTTAAAAGGACAACCAAACCCTCAACAGGATCTGCATTTTAGTTGGAAGGTGAAGCTTGGCCAAATTCCTGATAGTGGACAAGATCAACAAGACTCTTCTAAGAGGCCTCTCAAGGAAAGAGGTGGGATTCCCGATCAGAAACACCCAGTGTTAAACAGCACTATTCTCAGCTAAACAGCAAGAGAATGATATATGTATAAATAGACAATATATTCATAAATATAACATGTTCAACAACAAACCCCCTCTGATGTCCTCCTCTTCCTTTTATAAGATAAAAGACTTGCAAAACCCTAAACCATCTCAATGATTTAGCTCCTTTCACATGTGTAGCCTCCATCTAAAACTGCGTTGTGCATCTAGGAGGTTCACTGCATCTAGACGGCGTTGTTGATTTGGTCATGTTTGACCCAGTCAAACAACTCAATCCCTTCCACACCTAAGGGTGTTTTATCAATATAGCCCAGATTTAACCTTGTTCACATGGGGCATTGATTTATTCACTGTTTTTAGGAGTTTTTATTGTCCTCCTTTACACATTTATTCTTGCAATAAGAAAATGGAACAAAATTGTATATTCCCATTAGCTTGGGATAATTGGGAATATTACAGTCCTCCCCTCCAATATGTTGCTTGTTCTCAAGCAACTGATAGGGTGAGTGTTGAAACACTTCTCCTTCCCCATTGGTGACACCATCAAGGATCAAGCTTCCTTCACAAGATAAGTGTTCACCAATCCAATCCTCCATCAATTGTACCTCCAAATTCATTATGATGTGTACATAATCCACCCCACAAGGAGTCAAGAACTCACATGAAACAAACATGGCTGAACCAATACTCTCCCTGAAACATGTAGCATAAGGTACATGGAGAGTCTCCATCCCATGAGGTACATACATGCTCCCCATACTTCTTCCATACATACCCATGAAAAGTACAACTATATCATCAAGGTATGGAAGCAAAAGTACATATAAACAAATAGAAATTTGAGCATGAGGAGGTGGTTCATATTCCCACAGATGGTACCAGTGCAGTGCATCTCTTGGCTGCATCAGATCAAGGTGTGGTAAGTGGTTTCCCCACCACTTACTTGTTGCACATGTCATCTCACTATGGCTGAAAGTATGAGATATGTTTGGTGCTTTTGGAAAGCACCCATCATGAAATTAAATCTCCCTTTGCTCATCAAGGGAGTGGCCAAGTTTAGAAATTTTAGTGGCCCAATAGTTTCCATGAGATTTACATGATAAATTACTCATTTTAGGAGCCATGGCTTGCATAAAAATGGTAAAATAACATGTACAATTAGAAAATAAAACTTGTTGTACATGAACAGATCCTTTACCAACAATGTCTCTCATACACATGGAGTTGTGCATGGATCTTTCTCCTATTTCAAAAGAAGGAAGAAATGGTTGAAATGACTCTTGCATAGAGTCACATGGTTGCCCCAACTCCACATATCTTATGCATTCTTGAAAATTTTGATTTATTTCTTCTTCCAAGCCTTCCCAATTAAGGCTCCTCATGATGATGTTGTAGATCATCATGGAATGCATATGGCTGAAACGGAACTCTTTGTATGCTCCTTGTAGTATCTTATGCTTGAGCTTAGAAGATCTAGACAAAAATATTCTACCATGATGATAGATGACTCCTCCTTGGACTAATTAGCCCTCTTCATGCAGTTGTTCATCAAGTATCATACATGTGTGAAGATCTTTGGAATAATCCACTAGCAGTTGGGATTTCTAATACAGATCTACACTGCTCAAAAATGACAACATTGATGATGCATCAACAGAAGTATATGTCATGTTTTTTATCCTCTCCTTGACATCTCCTATGCCAAAGGTGTGTGTTGGAATTTTGTTCCTTCCCTTCTTCTCCTCCCACAGTGCAGATGCAGAAAAGAGAGTGGGTGATGATGATAGGGGAAGAAGATTTCCCTTCCCCTTGAGCTTACCCAAGTCTCCAAGCATTGTAGCTTTGTCTTCAAGTGCTCCAATACCTCCTAGATCTAAGTTTGGAGCAGAAAGTTGTGAGGTATTCCTCACAAGATCTAAATCAGGTGGCCTCCCAGGTGGTTTTTTACTAGATAAGAGTGTCCTATGCAGAAATTTCATGAACATAATAGATGGGACAGTGAGGTCCTTGCTTCCACTGCGCAAATTCATCTCTGTTTTCTATGTGGAAGTGTTATGTGAGGGTTAATTATGCATGCCTTTGATCATTTGAGTTTCACCACTCTTCTTGTCCACCCATTCCATTTTCAAAGCCTCTCAATCAGTGGTGACTTTCCCCAATGTAATCAACCATTGAACACCCAAGATAACATTGGTGTCTGGTACGTCAACTACAAAGAAGTGATCCACCAAATTGTAGGATCCCATGGTGACTGAAAGTGATGGGACATAATGCATGCATTTCATTGTTCTATCTCCTGGGACCAAAACAGAGAATCCCCCAAAAGTATCAGTGGGTATTTCCCTCCTTTGCACAAGATGTGCATCAATGAAATTGTGGGTAGCCCCATTTTCATTCAATATAGAAACCCTTTGATTCATGATTCAACCTTGAACTCTTAAAGTCAAGTACTTAGGTACTCCTCTCAAAGATGCAAGAGTTCATCCAATAGGAGCAAAGGCTCCATTTCCATCTCCTGATGGTGTTGGATCTCCTTCCACATTGTCAGCATTGTGACGTCTTCTTGGTTCATCATCTTCATCTTCTTCAAGATCTGATAAGACCTCTATGTAATGTGCTTTACTAGAAGCACATCGATGTCCAGGTACCCATGGTTCTTGGTAAGTGAAGCATAGCTTCTTTCTCCTTAGATCTCTCCAGACTTCATCATCAAGAGGCTTCTTGTATGAGCTCTCCTTTGAAGGAGCATATTTCTCTTCCTTTCCTTTAGAAGGAAAAGAGGGCTTGTGTTGAAAGTTTGCCTCTGCTTTTGGCAAGGCATCTTGAAGATCTCTAGCCCTCTCAATGGCATCATGCAGGGTAGTGGGCTTGGTAGATTTTACCAACCCATGAAGAGGTTCATCTAGGCCATCGATGAACATGTACACCCTTCTTGTTGCAGACAAATTAGGAACCATAACGGATAATCTCAAAAATTTAGATATATAAGACTCTATATTACTTAATTGCTTCAACTTTTCAAGGCTCATGAAAGGTGCCTCTGGATATTTTCTATAAAACCTTTCCACCAACCTTCTAGTGAACTTAGAATAAGCAGTCACATTGGCATGACCCAATGTAGACAAGCCATGGAACCACCAGTTGTGTGCTTCACCTTCAAAGTGCAGCGCTGCAATTTTGATAGCCTCCATCTCTGGAACCTTGTTCAACTGAAAGTAGATGTCTAGTTTTTCTACCCATGCTTTGTCAGAACAAGTGGATGACCCATAAAACTTGGGTAAAAATAATCTTCCCATAGAGTGATGTTGATCATGATTCTGAGTGAATCCACCATCTCTATGCTGATGCCTTGGTCTTCTTTTGTCCTTGAGGTGACAAAACTCTTGAAAACTCAAGTGATCCTTGAATCTCTGATTCTAAGACTTATATTCTTAAAAGTAGTCTTCAAGGGATGCTTTCTCTTGAGGCCCTTCATTTTCCACGGCCAAAAAGGTAGGCATGGTAGAGCGTTGTGGAGCTTGTGGAACTTGTGGTTGGTTCACTGGTTGATCACTCCAGTGATGAGACATGCCAGATATTTCTCCAATATGTACTTTCTTGGAAGATTCCTTGATTATATCCAATCTCATCTCTTTGATCTCCCTAGCAAGAACTTGCATGGCTTTCAAAAGGATATTTGCAAAGTCCTTTCCTTCTACATCACTTCCAGATTCAGGGGCCTTACCCTTGTCTTGATCATCATTGGTGTAATCAAATTTCTTCTGTCTTCTCTTTAGATACCTCTTCTCTCTATCAGCAAGAGGCTCATCTTCTTCTGAAGAAATATTGGCTTCTTAAGAAAATAAAGCACAGGCTGTGCCAAGATGATTGCTCTGATACCACTGTAATATCCCACAATGGGAACAATAGCAATATTAAACAATACTGCTCAGAAAATAACGTAGTTCAACAAAGTAAGAGTAGGAGGCCAATATGAAGGCTCAAAATCCACTTGTACATCAGAAAATCATATCTAAAATGAGGCCCATACAATGTATAACAAGAAATAGAAGACAAAAATAGAAGAAATCCCTTAAAAGAGGTGTTGTAAACACATGTATTCACTACAAAAAGGATTGACAGTGTTATTTTATAGAGAATACAGCAGTGATAGATTAAAACTTAGATATAGAGCTGAATAATGCATGAACAGTCAGATCTATGACAGATCCATACATTATAGAGTCTCTACTTCACATACCCCTTGGGGTTTTCAGCAAAACATGAAGCACAGGGAGTAGATCTAAGATCTTATGCAGCAGATCTGCAGAATGATTCAGAATTTCTGAAGAAAATACAAGAGTATTCAGATAATATCTGAATATGACATGGAATAGATCATAAATCCATGGATCACCACAATGAAGGGCAAATTCCCATCACTAGAGATCACTCCTCCAAAGTTATGCCAAAGACCCTGCAACTTTACACTTGCAGATAATGCAGTTCTGGAAGATGGACTGCGCTATAGACTTGAAGAACAGTTTGGCCTGATGCCAAGGTATGGATCTGAAGCTCCAATGATCCAATAAGAACCCATTCTTTGCAACAATTTCAACATAGATTCCATAATTACTTATTTTTTAGCAACCTGAATTGCTTATGTTTTTGCTTCTAAGGTGATGTTGGGTTATGAGCTGCAATGCCGAGAAGCGATTGCATACACAGAGACCAAGGACGCCAAGGATCAGGGTACGTAGGCCCACCAGCAGCAACAACAAGCAGAAGCATCTTGTCGAAGCCTAGCGCGCGGCACCAGAGGCCAAGATCCACCACGTCTGCTAAGATATTCCAAATGTCTCGGCAATCGTTGCGCCCGCTGAGAAGTTGGAAGGATTGGTTGTTGTGGTGAAAGAAACACGTAAGGAAGTTCACAATATCATAACTACATATGAGCAGTAGATCACGGACCTCCAAACCAAGTTGCAGCTTGAGACACCCAAAGAGGTTCGCACACAGCAGGCTATGCAAGTCCAGAATGCTAAGGATAGAATCGTTTTCGTAGTTACACAGTGTGATAGCCTTTTGAATGAATCTCTGAATGTGTGGTCCTCTGTCAAGAATGATCCAATTTCCCAGTAGTTGCACTATTATCTCAGTGATAAGGAGAAGAATTTTGAAGAAATCAGGATGGTTGCACTTACATTGGTCCTCCCGCAATGCCTCGCTTGACTATAAGAGTGCAGAACCATCCAAACAAAAATTTCTGAGTTGCACAGAAAAGAACGGCCATTGATAGAATGCATGCAACCCTAGGTTGAAGAAGCACTACAGCTTTCACAAAAATTGGACAATACTATGAAGTTCATGCAGCAGTCCCAATGCAGCGTAGAGATGGTCTCTAAAGGGCCTACCACTGACAAAATTATGCAACAGGCACAAACTACAGCAGTGCAGAGTTTGGAACTAGTGCTCCCTCTCCAAAAAAATTTCAAGGCACTTCAAGCTAAGATGAAGGAGCCAGCACCTCAGTGACTCGGGATGAGACACATGTTTGTGTTGGGGGCCTGTTGGAGCGGGGTCCCCTAAGGCACAAGTTTCAAAGCTTCATTTTGGGCAATATTGCATGTGTGCACTGCGCAAAGGGATTCAAAGGGCTTTGGGGTGGTCAAAGTCCCCTATTTTGGTGTAAATGAACTTAAATGTAAACTATGGGCCTCAAACCATGGTTTGATACCATAGTATATGCACGCTAGGTGCATATAAATAGATAGAAGATGTCTAAGCTAAGTAGTTAATGATTATGGAAGATAGTTTATGATTTTTGTCTTAAATATTTTGTAAGAGTCTCATTGGGTTACAGTTAGGTAAAAGGCTCCTGTTGGCTGTGTGCGGACTCCACTGGCTATGCGCATGGAAGGGTTTTGTAAGGGTTTAGTAAGGGTTGTTGTGTAAGGAATATTCATGTACTGAATGATATATCTAGAGATAATATATGGAATTTTTTTGGTGGACTTCTTGTGCTATGCATCTGTGCTATTTATTGTTATGCTTTGATGATACCATGCCATTTTCTTTCTTACTAATGAATGCACGAAGCTAATTAATATTTTTATGCATGAATATTGACTTATGTTAAGTAAGAGCGAGATTTGGTTCTAATCAGTTGTTTGCGCTGAAGCAAACCCTATTCTTGTGATACTATCTTTGTGTTCTGCTATAAGCTATTGCACAAGATCTTTGAATAACTTATGAGTAAATGTTGATACATAATAGATCTTTTTAATTATTTAATGTGTTGTGGTTTGGATTAGCTTCTGTTATGTTTATCTGTCCCAAAGTGATAGCAATTTTGTGGTATTCTGTTAAGGTTTTTGCAGTCTCTGTGCGTGCATATTTATATGTTTGTTATGGGTTTTTACCGAGAACCACTCATCAATTTTTCCCTCAGGGTTCAGAAACCTTGGTTCCAGCAACCCCCCCCCCCAATACTTCTTTGGGTGAGACTTTGTTCTTTGAAAGCATATCACTTCCAAAAGGGCCAGTAGTTGGAGGTTTTGTTCATTTATCCATAAACTCTGAACCTGGGTCAGGAGTGCTCAACCCAACAGGTGACGCCCAGTAGGGTTGCTAATATTGCTTCCATTATTATTTCTTAGTTTGCTACCCAAATTTCTTCTTTTTTTCCTTCTTAGGTAATGCCAAGTTTTGCATTGCTTTTGGTGTGCTTCTAGTTTGGCTTCCATTGTTGCTTCCTTTTTTTCTTGCAGAATTGATTCCATGTTAGCCTCATGGTTTGCTTGTTGTTTTGCGCATGGGTTTGCTTCTTTTATAGGTCCATGGTTTGCTTCCTTTTAGTGTCGGGGTTTGCTTTTGAATTAGCCTCTGATTATGCCTCTTGTTAAGTAACGAATTTAGCTTCCTATTTAGAGCTAGTAATAGCTCCAAGTATCGCTTATAATTTAATGTCGAATTTTATTTCCATTTTACAACCACATTATGCTTCCATTTTAAAAACTCATGATACTTCCTTTATAGCTTCCATTTAATAATTTAATATTTTGTATTTCAATTAAATTGGTTAATTATGTCATACCTCTTAAATAACTGATATGATTATAGAGTAAATCATATTGCATTTGAAATATTTTATAGAAAACCACTTATAAAGAATTTTTAGGGAAATGGACATCCATACAACATATTTTTTTTAACTATAATTGATATTTTTTTATTATTAATAAAAAAAATTGTTGTTCGTGACTAGATACACATAATGCAAACCCAAATTCACATCATAGATATTTCTAGAGCAGAGCTCTTTCATGTTTCTTATAGTTACAGACCACACCACAACATTGGAATAAAATAACAAGACAATTTTTTTTTTAAATATAACTTGTATATTTATATTATTAACAAACAAAGTTGTTGGTCTGTGACCAACTACACATAATGTAGGCCCAAATAATTCATGTCCAAATGATATAAGTCAAAATTATACATGTCAAAATGATACAACTCAATATGGTATTGTAGGTGAAAATGATACATATGATAATAACCATGAAAAGAGACATCATAATGATTTATCAACAATGAGCCATGATGGAGTTTATATGTTCAATGCCACTGGCTACTACCATCAAATTTCTCATCATCATCATTGTCATCATGTCTATCATGATCATCATCAATGTCACCATTTTTTTGGTCTGCCTCAGTGTCCTGTCCATCTACGTCATCGCCTTCATCTCGAATGTTTGAACCAGACCCAACATAATCTAGATCGATTTCGGGATCAACGTGATCTTCTGCAAAAAAAGACCCGTGTTCTAGAAGACCCGTGTTCTACAAAAAAACATTCAAAATGAAATATATTATTTATTTCATGGAATTATTAATATTTATATTATATTTATAATATTACAGCATATGAAATGAAACCATAATCATATTACATCATATCAAATTGCGCATATATACGATACTACAATTTCAATTAAGTTTCAACTAAGATGTCATTCCAATGATCTAAAACATGCAACCATTTTAATAAACATTAGTAAATTGTGGAATGGTGTCATTCATGTTGACTAGCTTTTGTGTTGTTTAGTGTACCATCCCTTGCTAGGAAGGAAGGGCCCTCCTTAGTAGGGATCACTCGTTAGGAAGGTATTGTAGTTGTTTGATTTCCTTCCTCTCATTTATAATTCATGTGAGATTTATGTTATTTTTTTTATCAGTCTTGTTGGTCCTTTAATGATTGTATAGTCATAACCTTTGTATTATGTAACAACATAGGTCCTAGATCAGTCTCTTTGTTAGTGTGATAGTTATTTAATTCCTATTACAGTTTGATGGTGTGTTCATTTAATTTAAGTGTGTATTTCAACATTTGTTGAGAAAATGGTTTCCAGGAATTATGCTCTTCTTCTATGAATAAGAGTGACAGTGTGATAGAGTGGTTTATTTTGCATTGTGTTTATTTCTTGAGAGTGTGAACAAGGTTTGAGAGGGTAACATCCAAATTGTTGAATTTTTGAGAGTGTGATTACGACGATTGAGTTTGAGATTCATTAGCACTAGTCACCATTTTATTTTGCATATATTTTTCACAATAGCCTTGCAATAACAAAACCTACCTAGATTGAAAATTAATGTGAAGAGTTGGAACTATTTCTCTTAATTAAAAGGATAATCGTTCTTCCCAACAGCAAGCTAAACAAAAACCTATGTATAAATTTCACATGATGAAAGTTGAAGCAAAACTTGGAATGTTGTATGAAATCTGAAGCAGAATTATTTAAGGTTCAAAGTAAACATATAATAATTAAAAAGTGTGTAAAACAATTAAATATACAGACTACAATTTGAATCAGTCAGATTGGCCAAAAAGTGAAACCTACGTGTGCTTTTTAGTGAAGCAAGGCAATTTTGGCTTGTTTCACAAAAATGCACACCTAACCTTCATTTCAAGGCCAAATTGTATTATTCAACTTAGAGACTACTTTTTTACTCATAATTAACATAAATTGTTTACATAGAAATTTGTGTCGGGCAAAAATATACCAAATTGGTTCGATTTTGTAGGGTTAAAGTCAAGGTTTGTGTGCCTCAAATAAAATCACACCAAGACTTGTACTTAATTTACTGTGCGATAATGATCATTCAAACCTAAATATAATACCATTTTATGCAACATAAAATAGTCATTTTCATAAAGGAAATGTTGTACATTGAAATCCAAGTCTGACAAAATATTAATTGATCATATATGGTAATGATCACAGTTGGAAAAAATATGCACTACCAGGACAAACCAATTACACCCTTGGTAATGAAATTTGAAATTGGACAATTCCTAACCTTAGGATATAACCTTGCATCATGTTTCACAAATATCCTACATACTATGATTCCCACTTATACATAACTTTCACATAAGGAAAGTCGAAGCAAAACTTAGAATGTTGTATGAAGTTTGAAGTATAAATATTTAAGCTCGAAGTAAAGATATAACAATGCAAAAGCATGTAAAAACATTAAATAAACAATCTACAATTTGAATCAATCAGATTGGCCAATAAATGAAGCCTCGGCGTGCATTTTAGTGAAGCAAAACAATTTTGTCTTGCTTCACAAAAATGCACGTCGAGCCTTCATTTCAAGGCCAAATTGAATTATTCAAATTGGATAGTACTTTTTTATTCATAATTAGCATTAATTTTGCACATAGAAATTTATGTTGTGCAAAAATATGCCAAATTAGATCAATTACATAGGGTTAAATTCAAGGTTTGTGTGCCTCAAATAAATGCAGACCAAGACCTATACATAATTTATTGTGCGACAATGATCATTACAACCTAAATATAAACCATTTTATGCAGCATGGCATAGTCATTTTCATAAGGAAATGTTATACACTAAAATCCAAGTCTCTTGGAATAACAATTGATCATATCTTCCAATGATCACAATCGGAACCAATATGCACTCCTAGGCCAAACCAATTACACTCATGGTAGTGAAATTTTAAATGGGACATGATTGGACACTTCATAACCTTAGGATATAACCTTACATATTCATGTCTGACAAATATCCTACATAACTATGTTTCCCACTTATAGACAAATTTCACATAAGGCAATTCAAAGAAAAACTTGGAATGTTGTATGAAATTTGAAGTATAAATATTTAAGCTCAAAGTAATTATATAACAATGCAAAAGTGTGTAAAATCATTAAATAAATAATCTACAATTTGAATCAATCAGATTGGCCAATAAATGAAGCCTTGACGTGCAGTTTAGTGAAGCAATGAAATTTTTGCCTCCTTCACAACAATGAACGCCCAACATTCATTTCAAGGCCAAATTGAATGATTAAACTTGGAGAGTACTTTTTTACTCATAATTAACATTAATTTTGCATATAAAACTTTATGTTGTGAAAGAATATGCCAAATTGGATAGACTTCGTAAGGTTAAAGTCAAGGTTTGTGTGCCTCAAATAAATGCACACTAGGACCTGTAATTAATTAACTATACGATAATAATAATTCCAACCTAAATATAAAATCATTTTATGCAACATAGCATAGTCATTTTCATAAAGGAAATGTTATACACTAAAATCCAATTCTGTTGGAATAGCAATTGATCATATCTTCCAATGATCATAATTAGAACAAATATGCACTCCGAGGCCAATCTAATTACACTCTCAAGGTAATGAAATTTGAAATGGCACATGATTGGACAATTCCTGACCTTAGGATATGACCTTGCATCATGTCTAACAAATATCCTACATAAATATGTTTCCCACTTATACACAACTTTCACTTAAGGCAAGTCGAAGCAAAATTTAGAATGTTGTATGAAATATGACTTATAAATATTTAAGCTCAAAGTAAAGGTATAACAATTCAAAAGTGTGTAAAATCATTGAATAAACTATCTACAATTTGAATTAATCAGATTGGACAATAAATGAAGCTTGGGCATGCTTTTTAGTGAAGCAAGGAAATTTTGGTATCCTTCACAAAAATGCACATTAAACCTTCATTTCAAGGCCAAATTAAATTATTCAACTTGGAGAGTATTTTTTTACTCATAGGTAACATTGATACAATTAAATATTTTAACGTTTTTCATATATGTTTGTGTTTTTAAAAAATACTCCAAATTGCATGGATTTCAAAGGGTAAAAGGCGGCGCTTATGTGCATAAATGCACACCAAGAATATTTGGGAACAAGGTGATGGACTAAGAAAAATCAAACTTGAATTTTAATAGTTGAAACTTGTAGTCTCTTGGTTGAAACGTTATGAGTTAAGGTTGAATGACCTTATTTTAGGAGTAATTAGGTTTCAATTTTACTAAGGGATAAATGAAGAGATAACACCTAGGGTTTGCAGGGTCTATTTTAGGCTTTTCTATAATGTACATCTTTTTAGGGTTTTAAATTTAATATTAGGTCAAGTGGCCTAGTTAGGGTTTGAAGATAAATAGGTAAGGAGAATGGACACAATATAATTTCTAATAAAAGGGTGGAAATTATTTATGCACCTTATATTCATGAAAGGGGACCAGAATATGAGAAAATGGAAAAATCAAGAAACTTGGCCATGTGGCAAGGTGCAACAAAGAATGGATGTTGAAACCCATATGGTAAATGAGAAGAGTTTGAAGAGGAACGCTCTTGAACAAATGGATGTTGAGATGTTGTCAATGACTAAACTCTTCTAGTTGTTGGAGCTTTTAGCAAGTGCACTTCTACTCATTTCCCTCATCATTGTGGACATTCGAAAAGTACTGAAGAAGAGAAATTACTAAGCAGCCACATTATACTCAAAGGAACTCTCCACTGCAACAACCAGTGCATAGGCACTGGTGTTGTTGCTACCGTGTGCAATATTACTTGTAAATGGTGGTTTATGCATGTAAGTTTGATGCTAAAACCACATGGAAGTGTTGTGTTGTAGGTTTGATGCTAAAAAATAAAGGTAGTATAGTGGTGTTGGACTCTATCAAGCCATATCTCATGCAAAAGGTGAGAGTAGGAGAGAATGTTGGTGCATGATTTGACTGAGAATCCTCGAGGTATAGGTTTGTATATGTCTATTATTAGAGATAAGAATTGGTGTTAATTTTATTCAAAGTACACAAGTTTATAGTGCTCAAGCCAAAGTTACTACATATTATAAAGAAATATCAAGAGAAGCAATTTAAATGTGCTAGTGAGTCTAAGCTTTCTGCAAGTTTTTTATATTTAATATTAACAAAAAAATTCTAGAAGGCATCCACATCAACTTCTAATGTGAATTCCCATGCCATGGAACGAGCATAATAGTAAGATCATAATCCCCGAAGCTCAAGTTTCTAATGGATAATGTTAGATGCTTTTGTGGTTGTAAATGGACATGGTGAAATATATAATGGTGATGGCATTGGAATAGATGAAATTTACTGCCTCAGATACACCATAGCAGAAGTATAGCAGATACATGACAAGATTAAGAAAAAATCACTTATAAGGTGGTTCATTGAGTAGGTGGGTGGTATTAAGTCTGAAGGGGTTTGCCTAGAGGACAAAAGGTATGAGGGAGGTAAAATAGGATGGATCTATGGTTTTTTTTGGATAATTACAGTCTATGTTGGTGGTGTTGTGCAAGTTGTGCCTAATTGTATTCGGGGTCTATTGAAGGTCACTACAAGAAGGGTTTGTTAAAAATTACAGATAAGATTAATATTTCCCTACTGTGATTTTTCTTAGGATATTAGGTCTACATTGTTGGAACAGAGAAGTAGAGAATGTATCATATGCACTTGTCAGGGTAACATATATGATCTGTCACTTCTAATCAGAGAGGCATTTGGAGTCGATCATTTCTCTCCCAATTGGTATGGTATATTGTTCTGGAATGGGGACCATTGGCGAAAGAAGTAAGTTGGTACTATGAAAGTGGTTAATGCAATTTCTATGGTTGGTCACTAATTAGGAATATGAATTTATTTCATTTATGGATATTGGAAAGTGTACAATTAAGACATATATGTGAAATATTATCCCAGATTGAGTCTGAAAGTGTTCGGGAACCCTCACAGTGTTTGGAGCTTTGTCAAAATTCTTGAATGTGGAAGATATTATTTGTTGGTCTATAAAATATTCCATTATATCATATGAATTTCTGGATCCATACAATACAAGTACATATATACCCTGTTATAAATTTCCTAGAGCATATATTTTGGGATCATCGTACATTTCTTCCTAGATATTATTCCAATTAGTGGTCAGTAAGTATTAATTCATTGTCATATTAATAGTGTTTTCAAAAAGATGATTGGCCTAATAGGTCAAATTCTGTAGTGGTCTCCATTTTATGTTATCGGGCATTATCTTTCTCTCGATGACCACCTAGCTCACAGTCTAGTCCTTTTTAACCTCTTTCTCCTTTCTTGCTACCATTGTTAGATATGTACGCTTGGTTCATCCCAACGACTCTCTTTTCTACACCATGAGTAGAGAAAGGGGCAGGGGTCATCATAATAGGTGTGAAAAATACAGATATCACCCACCCGCCTGCCTCCTATGTTGCAGAGGAATACTAGATAATGTATGACCATGTTATCCCTGCCCACATCCGCTGTCAATTTTTCGATTTGGAGGCTGACAAATATTGTTGGGGTCACAACATTGTTTGTTCTCTCTGTATTATTTTTGCTCTTTTCTTCCTAGCTCAGGAAATGGGGAAACCTTAGGCCACCTTTTGGATTAATAACCTTTCTACTAACAATTCCCATGCCACCACCTTCTTGTGGTGTTTATCTCGTGACCTTGAGACATTGAATTCCCTCTCGACATCCCATCCTCCCCTAGACCATCCACTTTTGTCTTTGTGTCCATCAAAGTCGCTCCTCCCCCAATTGGTCTAGCTATTGGAAGGTTTATTTCCTCATTTCATGGGCATAAGGTAGATGTGGCACCTCTGGAACACACTTAAGTGAAGGCTCCACCGCTCTCTCCTCCTCGTCCAATCCCATATGGGCGTTACATTATCAAGGAGACTCTTGTTGAAGTGGATACTCTCAGGCATTCCATAAGACTTTATTTGAAAATTCTGGAAAGGTTTTATGGTTTCCCTCTCAAAGGGCAGAAAACCTCAATGGGTGACAGGTAAATATCCCCCAATATTTTTTGCATGTACTCTATGTAGATTTTTGAGTTAATATAATTTGAATCTTTTCCAACAGGAAAAAAAAATAATAAATAAATATATAAAAAATAGTACCCTAATGGGCCTCAGTCTTGTGACGTAACATTTTCCTACTGGGCCTCAGTTCTTGGGCCTGACAGTAGCCTCTTTGGGCCTTTACAGCTGTCATATGAGAAAAGATTATGACAGAGATATGATGAGCCCTATGACAGAGATATCATGACAGAACTATGATAGATATATCATGATAGACCTATGAGTATTCCACTACATTTTTATTATTAATTTTATATCTACATAATTGCTTATGATGATATGGGGTGAATGCAATGTGAAATTGTTGAAATTGTTTTAAAATGCAATTACCTACAACGGCAACTTCTAGCACTAAGAAAATAAACATTGTTACTACTCTATTGGTTAATAAAGATATAATAGTATAAGAGTGTGTAAAATAGTAAAATAAAAACTCTACTATCTGAATCAATCAGATTTCCAAGAAATGAAGCATGGGTATGCATTTTAGTGAAGCAGGCCAATTTTGGCCTGCTTCACAAAAATGCACGCCTAACCTTCATTTCAAGGCCAAATTGAATGATTCAACTTGGAGAGTATTTTTTAAATCATAAGTAACATTAATACAATTAAATATTTTTAAAATTTCACATATATATTTATGTTGTTCAATAGTACTACAAATTGCATGGATTTCATAGGGTAAAAGGCAAGGTTTGTGTGCCTCAAATAAATGTACACCAGGGCATGTAATTAATTGGCAGTGATATAATGATCATTCCATCCTATGGTTCTACAAAATTGTACCTCATTCTTGAAGTGTAACATCGCCCTAATGGGCCTCAGTCTTGTGGTGTAACAATGCCCTAATGGGCCTCATTTCTTGGGTATTACAACAAACTCTTTGGGCCTTCTTATCCATCATATGAGAAAATATTATGAATGAGATATGAAGGAGTTATGTTGAGCCCTATGACAAAGACATCATGACAAATCTATGACAAATATATCATGACATACCTATGACATAGATATCATGGCAGACCTTTGATTGTTCCATTGCATTGTTATTGCTAATTTTCTTGCTACATAACTGCTTATGATGATATGGGGTAAATGCAATGTGAAAACGTTGAAATTTTTTTAAAATGAAATTATCTACAACAATACTTCTAGCCATAAGAAAATTAACATTGTTACTACTCTATTGGTTAGTAAAGACATAAAAATTTAAAAGTGTGTAAAATAGTAAAATAAACAATCTACAATTTGAATCAATCAAATTGGCTAAGGAATTAAGCATGGGAATGCATTTTAGTGAACCAAGGCACTTTTTGTGTGCTATCACAAAAATGCATGCCCAACCTTCATTTCAAGGCTGAATTGAATGATTCTACTTGGACAGTATTTTTTTACTCATAAGTAACATTAATAAAATTAAATATTTTTAACTTTTCACATACATATTTTTGTTGTTCAAGAATACTCCAAATGGCATGGATTTCATATTCTAAAAGGTATGGTTTGTGTGCCTCTAATAAATGCACACCAAGACCTGTAACTAATTGGTAGTGATATAAAGATAATTCCATACTATGGGTCTCTGAAATCGTACCTCAATCTCATGGTGTAATAGCGCCCTAATGGGCCTCAGTCTTGTGGTGTAGCAACTGCCTAATGCACCTTAGTTCTTGTGTGAAAACCCCAAGTCGGGTTTCCTCATGAAAATTCAATGTAAATATTTTACAAAATATATAAAAAAAATGGATGAGTCAAAAGGGACATGGATTCTAGAGTTGAGGAGGTGGGGATATATAAGGTTTCCTTATGCATGAAATCTAGAATTTTTAGACAACCATTAAACATGTGTTTGCATTTCTGGATTGAAATGGTGTGTATATGTGTAATAAACATGTGTTTTCATTTTTGGATTGAAATTGTGTGTATATGTGTAATGAACATGCAATGCATTTCTAGATGGAAATGGTGTTTATGAAAGTAAATAACATGTTGCATTTATGGGTTGAAATGATGCGGTTATGAAATACGTGAATTTGATCTAATATGAAAAATGAATAACATACACTACAAGCCTTGAAGGCATTGAAAAGATATGTAAAGATCAAAACTAAACTATAACAGTACTTAATATAATAACTCTTTCCATTAGTGTGTAATGTTTACATTGGAGACAGCCTGTTTTGACATGGTTGGTCTACATATGTTGGCTACAAGCCATATTACAGTTATGTGGAATTGTTTCGATGTCAAGGATGACTTCCTCTCTTAACTATATAACTGTGATATTTACATAAAGGCTTCCCATCCTTGCATTATCAGTAGCATGCGCCCTTGCCCTAGGGGCACTAGTGTTGATGGCAGTGTCCCCGCTAAGAGCCAAATGCCCCTGAAACCCATAAGTGGTGCCATGGAGCTACTTACAAGCTTTCTTTGGAGCAGAGAGATATTCCTAGCGTGTGGAAGGAGAGGTGGGGGACTTTTAGTAGTTCACTGCAATTCATTAGCTGAGGATTACCAAAATATCACCAACGCAAGCATACCTGGAATTACCTGTCCCTATATGGGGAATATCTGAGGGCCAAGAACTCGTTGGAGATACTTTGTAGTAAGCTTAGGAGGATAGCACTAATGTGTGCTTTAGAAATAATTTGTGTCCATGATAAAATGTTTTCCCAGGTCTAGGTGTTTTCTAATCCACTACAACCAAGCCATGGATGAATCCATGCTCGAAGTGCAAAGTATTTCACATAGTCCATTGCGGTGAGGCTGGTGTTACACCATTTTTTGGTCATCTAACCTGTTACTATTAGATGGACCTAAGTACACCATGTAAGACCAATTTTACCCTAAGTAAAATTGCTTTCACTATGAAAAATAACTTAGTAAACCACCTTTATTAAGTTGTTTATGGTCTAAACGAAACCCCATGAGGAAATATTAAATAAATCTACATTTTTTTTATTCTCCTCAAGGAATAATTAGTTAAACAACAATTTAATTAATATTCCTGGTTATATTTAACCCAAAACGGGGAAATTAATTAGATAAATCATTATTTATCTTATTATTTCCTAAGAATAATTATTTAAACCTTATTTAAATAATATTCTTTGTTGAATATGACTAGATCACCCTTAAATAATTAAATAAATCATTATTTATTTGATTATTATTCAACCACATCCTTAAAATGATAAATAAATCATTTATTTATTTATTATTTACAAATAAAGGGGTTTGACCCAAGTCGAATTCCTTTTCCCTCCAACAAAAATAATAAAATATTTCATAAAAGTTGGATCTTGATTTGGTTAATAATATTTTAATTATGCACCAATATCTAGACTAACTCGATATTTTGTTATAAATAGAAGGGTTTTTCCATTCATTCATCACCTTTTGTTTCCTAAAGATCACTCTGGATTATATACTTTTGGTCTGACTTCGATCCACCATCATTGTCATATTTTTCTATCTTGTTGCTTGTGAGCTCCCTTTGAGTTCCATCTTTGTATGGGTTTTCTACATCATCAAAAGAGAGGAATTTTAGATCTAAAGTGCTAAGGACTTACAATAACCCATCCCATTGAGGAGAACTGATAACATCCTTCTATGTTTTCCTCCCAGGTGCCCTTAATATAAAATTCATTCAACATATTCTTGTCTTGTCTATTGCATGCATGGAGTAAATCTCATTTTTATTTACTGCTTAATGTCTTTTGATGCATTGATATAGATTTTTGTAGCATTTATCTTGATCACGTAATTGCAAATTTGAAGATATTGGTAGCCATCTTTGTTGTTATGGTTGTTTGTTATGCATAGCTAAAGTGGTCTTTTTTCGTACACTTGCAATTAAGATTCATACTAACAGCTGGGCGGAGGCTTAGTATTATAGTTTATTTGGATAACCTTATGTGATAGGTCTGATGGAATACCTAGTCATGGAATCCATAGATTGATTGAGGAGATTTGCAGCCACGTGGGTGACCAAAAGTTATAGCACACGGAGAGAAGCAGTAACACGTGTCAGCAGTACTATTAGCAATCATGGAAAACTAGAAACTACGTATTCCGAGGGATGCTTTGTGGTTTTGAAAATGGGCTTAAACTTGTCAGAATGAATATAGGTCGTCGATCTAGCGATCAATGGTTTCCAATTACCGCTCATTCTGAGGGGTGAACTCCTCATAAATTTCGTGCACTTTACCCTGTCGGGATTTATTTTGATGACTTCACCATTGAAATGAGCAGGGATCCACCCAAAAATTGCATGTATTTTAAGTGGAAAGGAAGTGGAGGCAGAGTGGCTAGTGTGGAATTTTATCATTGGCAGAGAATTAATATATGGTGGGACCCCTTGGAGAAATTTGTGCAACATATATTATGCCTGCATAAGGCATTAAGCTATCGACGAATATTTCATTATATACATAAATATATATTGAAAGGGGATTCGAGAGAAAAAATGATAATATATGGATATATATATATATATATATATATAGAGAGAGAGAGAGAGAGAGAGAGAATATGGTTACAAGCCCTAGTTAACTGAATCTCTTCGGTAAGAGGAGAGATAAGAAGAATGAAAATAAAGAACAAGAAAACTTCGCCGCAATGCATCTTTATGCCAAACTTTGTTTTTCGAGCATGGGTTCATTTCAGGTTTAGTTGTAGAGGTTATGCAACCAACTCAATCCATGCCATCATTCCTCCATGGCCTTTGTGGGCTGCTAGCACTTACTGATACTACCCCTCCTAAGATTATGACCGAACTGCTCCTCCCAAGCCCACAGGAGTTGTAAAATACCAAAAGGGACTTGAGGATATCAGTACTCCTTGATGATTTGTAGGCCAAGGCGTACCCTCAAGCTTGCAGTTCCATATCCAACAGCTCTGCGAACCTTGTCGAAGACCGGAAATATTGTCAAAAATGCAAGGTTGCAAGGGCCTCTAATGTAAAGTCACCAATTAGTATAGTTAAAACATAAAATCATCCTTGACATCAACACATTCCTCATAAACGGATTTACAAGTTTGTAACCAGTATATGCATATACACCCATTAATATATGTATGCACATACTTTATCAACAGGTTGTATTCATTGTAATTTTTAGTGTGTAATAAAAGAATTAATATACTAAATACTATGACAGTTGAATATGGTTCTTATAAACCATTTGGGTGACTTTAATCTATGTACATTTGTTGATTATCATGCATATCAATAGCACAGTCAAGTATTTCATAAGGAAAACCATTCCAAGCCAAGAATTCATTATACTCTTGTCCACCACAGTTTTAAGCACCATTTCGAATATCCAACAATGAGAAAACATGTTAATTAATATTGCAATCACATAAAATACTTACCTTGGAACATTCTAGGAAAATTGGTCTGGGACAAGGACTATCTACCCAACCTTAGATAGTTGCATCCAAGATCACTTGTTGTTGTCACCCCCAATCCAGATTCCAGAGACTGAGAGGCTTGCTTCAGGGATAAAAGCAACAACTTTGAAATAAAAAAGGGACTCCATAGGACCTCTTTCCTCCACCCACTAGCCACTCAATAATCAAATAGAAAATGAGGGTTCCAAAGGCTAGTTGCATCCACCCCAAAGATATCAAGGGAATCCAGAGAGTAAATCTCTACCCTTAAAATGGTTCCACCCACTTAGGGGAATCCAAAACCCACTGTAAATCAACAACAAGGATGTTTCAAAGGTTCTCCCTCCAAGAATCGAAGGACACAATCCTCCACCCACACCAGCAAGGGAATCCAAAGAAAACCATATCCACCCGCTAGCTTTACAGGGACTCGAGAGGCATTGTTCCTCACCAAGGAGAAACCATTTGTTCACTAGTATTGCCAATCAAAAATTATCATTGATTTATCTTCTCTTCTCTTATCTTGTCGTTTCTCCTTACTTTTTTTTGTTGAATGTTGATCAAGTTTTAATGGATGAGGGAAATTTGCAGATGCTTTCATGAGTGAGAGTGAATGTGATCCCGAAAAAATGATATCAAACTCCATTATTTTCCTCTACTCTCTCTTATTTTGAGTTGGGATTGACTTTTTGTCCCTAATTCCAGCGCATTCATCTTCCTTAATGTAGTCCTCCTTGCCTTGTGAGTGTTTCTCAAGGAAATATGGCCTACTTACTTCTTTGCAACCCAAATTTAAATTCATGAATAATACATTAAGGCTCACCAACCAACCCTTTAATGGTTGTCCCAAAAATAGTTCAAATTTATGCAAAAGAAACCCATTGACATCCCAAGAAAGAAACCTCTTCTCAGCTCTCAAATCCGTGTCCCTTGACTTAGTCCCATTTTTTTTTTAATTTATTTCTGTAAAAATATTTACAATGTGTTTTTTTTTTTAAATGAGAGAACCATGGTTGGGGTTTTCACAGCCATAAGAAAATTAAAATTGTTACTAATCTACTGGCTAGTAAAGATATAACAATGTAAAAGTGTGTAAAATAGTAAAATAAACAATCTACAATTTGAATCAATAAGATTGGCCAAGGAATGAAGTTTGGGAGTGCATTTTAGTGAAGCAAGGCAATTTTGGCCTATTATACAAAAATGCACACCCAGCCTTCATTTCAAGGCCAAATTGAATTATTTTACTTAGACATTATTTTTGTATTCATAAGTACCATTAATACAATTAATTTTTTTTACCTTTTCACAGATATTTTTGTTTTTCAAGAAAACTGCAAATGGAATGGATTTCATAGGGTAAAAGGCAGGGTTTGTGTGCCTTAAATAAATGCACACTAGGACCTATAACTAATTTGCATTGATATAATGATCACTCAATCCTATGGGTCTACGAATTTGTACCTCAATATTGTGGTGCAATAGCGCCCTAATTGGCCTCAGTCATGTGGTGTAACAACTATCTAATGGGCCTTAGTTCTTAGGTTTGACAACGGCCTTCTTATCTGTGATATGAGAAAATACTATGACATATATATGTCGGAGATATGTTGAGCCCTATGACAAAGATATGAAGGATATATGTTGAGCCCGACCTTCATTTCAAGGCCAAATTGAATGATTCTACTTGGAGAGTATTTTGTACTCATACCATTAATACAATTAAATATTTTTAATTTTTCACATATATATTTGTGTTGTTCAAGAATACTCCAAATGGCATGGATTTCATAGGGTAAAAGGCATGGTTTGTGTGCCTCAAATAAATTCACCCCAGGACCTATAATTAATTAACAGTTATATAATGATCATTCCATCATATGGGTCTATGAAATTGGACCTCGATCTTGTGGTGTAAGAATGCCCTAATGGGACTCGGTCTTGTGGTGTAACAATGCCCTAATGAGTCCTAGTTCTTGGTTTTGACAGTGGCCTCCTTGGGACTTCTTATTTTTGATAACACGACAACACTCTAATGGACCTCAGTCTTGTGGTGTAACATTTCCATAATCGGCCTCAGTCTTGTGGTGTAACAATGCCCTAATGGACCTCATTTCTTGGGTATCGCAACGACCTCCTTGGGCCTTCTTATTTATGATATGAGAAAATATTATGACAAATATGAAGGAGATACGCAGGGCCCTATGAAATAGATATCATGACATAAATATGTCAGAGATACCATGGAAGACCTATGATTGTCATTGATCCACTTCACCCCTCCATTTCATCTTCCGTACATCCATGTCGCCCTTCTGTACGACTTACATCCTCAATATTTTGCATTTTTCGTGCTCAGTATCACCATAGTGTTTGCCAATCTTTTTTCATATGGGGATATTTTCTCTTTAATTTATAAGGAAGAGTCTAAATGTTGTCCAAGTTCATTTTTTTACTACACACAAAGGGTATATTTTTAATTTAGAAAGAATTTTTGGCCCGTTCATTGTGAATAGAAGACAAGCCCTCCCACAAGTTGAAGAAATGATGAAGGATTTTGGCTTTGATCAAGGAGAGAAGTGGAAATATGAACTTGATTTCAAATAAAAGAGGGGATATCATTTTTGCACCTTATATTCATGAAAACAAGTCAGAACTTGAGAAAATCCCATATCAAGAAACATGGACAGGCAGCAAAATGCAACAAAGAATAGATGTTCAAACCCCTGTAGTGCTATAGAATATATTGAAGAGAAATATACCTAAAAAAATTAATGTTGAGATAGAAAACTCACAATTGAAAAAGAGATCAAAGGTTCAAAGAGAAGAAGAAGCAGATATACATGTTAAATTAACAGAGGGACCCTCAAGGCTCAACTCAACCCGGTTTTCAAATGCAGTTGGGAAACCCAGAGTGTTATACCTCCTCCTATGTTTCAACTAATTTGGAAGCATTTTCAATTCAAGAAACTCCCTCCCCCACATAAGTGTTATAGAAGAATTATCAACATAATTAAGAAAGAATTCATAAGGTTAGAAGCAACATGGAAACTCAACTAGCAGCGCAAGCAACTCCAACTTATCAAACAAGACTACTATCTATTATGTATTTAGAAAGGAACCGATAAAAATTTTCCCTCGTGTATCCAATTTTTCAATCTCTTCCTTCAAGACCTGATTTTAAAACATTAGATCTATCCATAAATGTAGTTGACATCCCACTGCCTAACAAGATTAATTTGCATACACAAGCATGGGAAATGCTTTATAGTGACCTAAACAAAATATCTTTGAAAGTAATTAAAGCGGAAAATCTTTTGGAAAAAATTTCGAATCAGTTCAAGCAAGAAAAGGAAAAATATAGAGCACAGGATATTCAAAATAAGGAGTTTAAGAAGCTAATTGTTAAATTTGGAATAGATCCATAAAATATGGAAGTTATCAAAACCCTGTTGCAAAATTCAGAATCTAAGGTGAAATAATTAAGGAAGAAGTTGAAAATTCCTGGGACTAAGCACTCTCAAACAACTGAATTAGCTCAGGTTGAGAAAGAGAAGGAAGTGTTGATGAGAGAGTTAGTGGACAGAAACAAAGAAAATTTCATTTTGCAGGATCAAATGCAGAGCTTAGAACAATAAATCAAAAGCCATGTTTTCACTATTGTGGTCCCAAGTGAGTCAAATGACCCCTCAAAGAAGCTTTAAAAAGTTATGGAAGAACTCAGAATTTCAGAGGTTGAACTCAACAAAATCTAAGACAACCTAACTCAACTAAAGGAACAACTTGATATCAAGGAGAGGCAGCTCAATATAGAAAAAGAAACAATGATCAGTTGACTACCAAGAACAAAGCAGCACAAGATGACATTAAGGAGTTAAAAACCAAACTAGAGGGAAATATGTCTCTAATTAAATCTAGACAAATTATTTGGGATGATCTCAGCCAAGAGGCTCATTCTATATGGGATTATATTCATATAATTTCTCAACAGAAGATTATGATGAATGGGTGTGATTTAATGATTGATGCATGCAAGAAAAATGTACAAAAATAATGAGTGAAGGATAAATAGATGATCAAATATTTAAATGGAAAATATTCATTTGAATTAAGGGCATTAGATATCAAAAACAAAGTTGGACTAATTATGGAAATCAGTAAAATGAATGATAAAAACCTAACTCTTATTCAGGTTGAGAATAGATTAAAGGAGCTTAAGAAGTCAATATCTTTGTTTGATTCCAAATTTTTCTATAGGACAAGAGCTGGTCTACCTAGTTGTTGGGGCCCGCAAGGAAATCTGCTTTCTTGGGAACTATATGAAAAGGAACTAGTGGTTGTTAAAAGTAGAGCAGATGCAATACATGAAAAGACTGCAATTCTAAAGGGAAGAACTGTAGTGAATTATTTTTAGAGAAAATCAAACATCATTGGTTGAAGAACACACTATTTGTTGCAAAACATGATTTTACAAATATTTCAAATTTGAAAATTGCTTTCCAGAAAATGATCCAGTGTCAACTCTTAGATGAATCACTTTGGAAGAAGTGTGAATGCTTGATTACTCCTATTGAAGGAGAATTTCAAATGGCAGATCCAAGCACCAATCCTAAAATTCAATGTTCCACTAATCATCCAACTCCTCAAAAATGACAAAATCTCATTTTGTAATGTTGTAAAAGACTTTTCAGTTACGGATACTTAGAAATTATATATGTTTTGACAGTTACCTTTGTAATTTATTTTGATGTAATATTTAAAAGACATGATAACCACTGGAAAAGGGTTCATATTTTTGGAATTTTGAGTACCTTTGTATTCATCTTAACTTCTTTGGAGAGAATAATAAAAGTCACTGGGTTGATTCCAATAAAAGTTGGTACATTGCAGTATGTGTTGTTTCTCTTATGTGTTTTCCATGTCCATTTTCATTCTTTGAAGCACGTGTATGATTGTAGCATATTTAGTTGTAGTGTGCCATTTTATCTCTTCTCCCTCAGTTATTTGTATGTCCCCTTTCCCATCTATCTAAAGAATATGTTTGAGTGTGGTAAATCCAATCATAAAGGTATGTTTTTCATTGTGTGATTGAGTGCTTAAGCTTGTTTCTCCTTGGGCACTTTGGGCATGGATTATTGGGTGACTTGGAAGAAGGAAGGGTTTTGACTATAGTCTTGTTCCCTCACCTTAAATGGGGTGTTAATCATCAATCCTAGTCCCGTGGGATCTCCCCGAATGGCTTATAGCTTCTGGAAGGGAAGTACTTGAAAAACTCTTATTTTGGTACCGAAGTCCTGAGACTCCTCCCATTAGTGAAACTTCGTAAAGAGCAAGGGACATTTACTAAAGCAACAGTGGGTCATTGTCCCATTATTTTCACTTACTCTAGTAGTTGTCCCTTAGGTTTTCCCTTCCTTAGGGCCCTACTAAATTGTGTGGTAACAAGAAGCATTCCATCGATATGGCGGGAAATATTCCGCCATTTACCATAGGAGGATGGAATTTATCCTATCATGTTCTAACCATATTCCAACTAATTTTACAATAAGAATGTACAACCTTTTTCATTGGATAAATATGGAAAACTAGGGTATGTTGCCTCTAATCTATATTACAAGAAATGCCAATTTATATAATAACAAAACAATATCCAATTAACTTATTGAAAGTCAACTATTGATACCTTGTTCTCCATCTAGATAATAAACTTGGTCCACTTTCTGTTTTGTAACATGTCCTTTTCGAATTTTGTAGGATGACGACTATATTTGTCTTTGTGTCAAAACATGGCACTTGGACTGGTTAAACTAATTATTATGCAATCATTTACTTTATTCTAAGAAATAAATAAATAATTATATATATTAAATATACTTACAACGGTAAAAATTAAGGCATGTAGACCTTTCTAGCCATAATTGTGATGCATGGCACTTCGTTTTGCAAGCCTAGCTTTGGAGGCCTAGTCCTGAAACATATACTAATTGAATTTAACTATGCACAAGTAAAATATACAAATCGTTTAACAAAATAGATATAATCTTATGAGCAAATTCAAATACTTGGATACTCTCATCACCAGACTTCCTCCATTCATCCAACTTCTCATACATTTTTACAAGTTCTTTCCATACTTTTATACTTATATCAATTGGCCTTATTTTGAGCCTTTGCTCGGGATGGAGTTTTTTGATATTATTTGTTTGATTGCACCTAAATATCTTGCATTTTTTAGACATTTGTACTTTAAACTTTGTTACGGACCAACCTATGCCAAATTCATTATCCATGTCATGAACTACTGCTTTTTGTAGGTGCAACGATATCTTTGAGAATGGAAAATGGAGATGGACTTTGAATCGTTGAAGGCATGATTTCTTCAACCTATTCACAGAAACTTTCCCAACATCTCATATATGGATTTCACTTGAAACCACGTCGTATTCTATCCTTGTATCATAACTACCAATGCAAGATTCATAATGTGGCATCGTGGAAGAAGAGATTTGTGTTCTAGGAGTTGATTGGGCATTGGAAGTCTTTGTTTATGTTTTGAATTATTAGTGTTCGTGATTAATGATTTCCTATTGATCTTTTTCTTGATCCACGAGTGGTTGGGGAATCAATTGATTCCATTTGATCCAGTTGATGTGCTTGCAATGTTTCAATGGTTTTAGTTGATCATTTTTATTTGTATATAAGAAGTGTTTTCAAGTCCACACTATCAAGTTTGTTAACTTCCTCCATCCCCAATATCGAAGCCAAGGCCTCTTTCTCCTGGTCAGTCTCATGTCCCTAGATATATAAAATACACACACAACCATCATATACACAGAATTTTCCTAAATTTTCAACAAAAATTTATGAAAATCAAACCATTATGCATTAATACATGAAAAAATATCCCTTAATTTAACCCTAAATCCACCCTTTGTTCACGGAACCAACAATGCCTTTGCAACTCCAATTTAGGGACCAAAAAGGGAGAAAACTAAAAATCTTGTGTAAGCTCCATCTGAATCCTTAAGATCCTTTAAAATGGACATAATGGGTGGACTTAGGATCGACACCCAGGTGCGTTCATAGGAGCCTATTATTTTCTCTCTCGGTATGTACCAATCAACATTGAAAAATAAATCTGAGGACAAAGAGTCTAATTTTTTTTTAGTTCAATAGGTGGTGGGTATTTGAGTTCAAAGTTTTGGCCTATGTGATCACTGAAAATTTTGATTCTCCCATCACCGAATTTAGCGTTGACTGAGGTCAAATAATGTGACCATGTTGAGGCATAACAGTCGGTGTAAATTCCACCTAGTCTAGCACCATCAATGTTGGAATTATGCCTAATGTGTTGTCCTTGATGGCAACCTACTTGAAAAATGTGTTATCCTTGATGTCAACTTATCATATGATGTCACGCTCTTGTTATTCCTATCCAATCCTTTGATGGATGATGATTATAGAGATTTTTTGAACTATTACAAATGATTTGAATGCTTTTACAGGTGTTGATGAAGATGAGGAAGAGTTTTGGTAGGTTAGTCACAGGTTCGATCTGAAATAGATTAAAGAATTTGAAACTTTAAAAACATATAATACTTTCCTTTATCAAAGTCGATTACATATGCCACTTTCCTTCAGAAAATTTTCATAATCATGAAATTGAAATTCTCGATTTTTCCACACACATAAAATACCAAGAGAATTTTCAATGGTAATCTCCCACGGTTTTGTGACACTAATGTCTATTTGATCTCGTCAACAAATACTAACAACATTACCAAAGGATTTTCCTGTGGTATTGAAAGGAGAGAAAAACTATATAAGGAGATGGAGATCAATGAATTAAGTGTGCAGTGTAATGGAATATTCATGTGTGATCTAGGTGTGTGCGAGGGAGCAAGGAGATGGCTCAGATCTAAGAGATCTGAAAGGGTACTGAAATAGTATAGATATGATTTATTGATTTACTTATTTTTAAGTGGCTAACAATGCAGGATCTATGTTTATGGTGGAACTATCATATGAATATGTTTGTTGAAACTTTTGACAGTATGTGCACAGAGATCTAGGTTTGACATGTGTTTCGTCTATAGCGAAGATCTGATTCAGTAATTTAAGATTTGTACACAGGTTTTTTTTTGTAATGTCACGTACATACACAAATTTGCTTCATAATAGTCATGCATACTATCTAAAGCAATGTGGGATGATTAAACTAAATTCTTGTTGTTGGTTCTGATTTATTATTTTCATTGTGTGTATGAGAGGGTTTAGATGAAAATTGTTTTGTCGGTGATTGATGATTATATTAATGGTTGATGAGAATTTTTTTGGCTTGGAATTTGGCATCTTGATGAACTCGTTAAAGGGAGGGTTTGAATTGATTTAGCATCTTAATTACTTTATTACATTATGTATTCATTGACTTTGTTTGATGCAGAGAGAGTTTTACAAAGAATAAGTTTTGGCATTCAATGATTTAAGATCTCTACACAGGTCCCATGCATGAGAATCGTGTATATAAAACGGTTTTCTTTACTATAGTTGTGTATATATTCCAGGGTTTGTAATTGCTACTTGATGATGATAATTGATTAATTTTGTATTATTTTCTATTGTTTGTCAGTGATGTCTTGATTGGGATGGTTTGCATTTTGCAGTGTTGATTGGATTGATTTGGCTATGGCCTAGTATATTGATCAGTGATTAAGTTGCATTGATTCAGTATTTGTATTCATTAATTGCTTCAATAATATGTGATTGGGTCAGTTCTTGTATTCAGTGATTCAGTGGTTGGTTCAGTAGTATAGTGATTCATTTAGTCAATGGTTCAGTATTCAATGATTTGAGATCTATATGCAGGTTTTATGTACAAGAAGTGTGTATATATGCGGATATGCTTCAGAACATTCGCATACATATTTTGATGTCGATTTGATTAGGGTTTGCAATGACTATGCATTATTTTTTTGATGATTGTTTGGTATCTGATAGTGTGATTAATTAGTGAATGGTTGAGTATAATCTTGATTGATTGATTGGTCTTGATTTGATCAGTTATTGGTTGATTAGTAACTTGGGTTGGTTCAATATTGATTGATTTAGTTGCATCAATAATTCAGTTTAATGGTAATTAATATTCAGTTGTGATTCAGTGATTGTATTTCAGATTTTGTGATTCGGTATTCAGTTTTGTATTGAGCATATTGTTGGATGTGGGTCCAGTTTGAAAATATGATGAAAGGTGGCCTACATGTTTTAATGGTTTTGAGACAAATGGATCCAGTATGAAATATTGTGAAATGTGGTTCACGGGGTGCTAAGGATTGTAGCCTTCAGTGAGGGGATAGGAGCTCCCTTCTGGTAGGAGTCAGTAAATGATATTAGGGGGTTGCAGCTCCCTTCCAGTTGGTGCGGGGAATGAGTGGAGGTTGCAGCCTCTTGGAGGTGGGTTCCTGCGTGCTAGTAAGAGTCTACGCCAATACAAGATGTACTAAAGATTTTCTTTATAATAAAAGAAGAATACAGAGACAACAACATCAGTGGTTTTCTATCACATTAGGTTTCCAACTAAAATATTAGTGTTCTTATGTGTTGTGTTTCTTATGTGTTGTGGTTTATATGCTTTATATTGCTCATGATTACTACTAAATAAATGGGTAATGAAATGATGACACAATAATTAAAGTTTAAAAACTGATGGATATTAGTAATTAGAATATACGCGGGTCTCATTAATGAAAAACCTGTACAGACGTTGGTTTCCTAAATAATAGTAGTGTATAGAATTCTGAATTTGAAATTGCAGAAAGAAAGAAAAAAAGTGAAATATTGTTTCAAACCCCCCCCCCCCCCCCTCACATTATTTTTCCTAAAAATAAATTATTTTGAAAATAATAACCATAATTTCAATAATCAACTACATTCACTATAGAGTAATGTAATTAGCTCTAAAATGATTGCATAAACTAAGTTATAAATGAGGAATGAAACAAAATTGATATACAGACTAGTGGTAAAGTGTGTTACATGGGGGGGGGGGGGATGATAATCTCAATTAATATTTATATTGTAAGGACTAATTATGCTCTATTCAAAATATATTCTACAAATAATTCTACCCTTGCACTTATTGTTTACATTTTAGTTTGATTGATTCAAATTGTAGACTATTTATGTTATTAATTTACACATGTTTACATTGTTACATATTTACTAACAAGTAGAGTGGAAACAATGAATTTTCTTAGGGATAGAAGTCTTTGTTGTAGACAATTGAATTTTAAAACATTTTCAACATTTTCACATTACATTCACCCCATATCATCATAAGCAAATATGTAGAGAAAAAATTAGCAATAACAATGCAGCGGAATAGTCATAGGTTTGTCATGATATCTCTATCATAGGGATCAACATATCCTTCATATCTCTGTCATAATATATTCTCATATCACAAATAAGAAGGACCAAAGAGGTCGTTGTCATACCCATGAACTTAGGCCAACTAGGACGTTGTTACACCACAATACTGAGGCCCATTAGGACATTGTTACACCACAAGGATGGGGTACAATTTCACAGACCCATAGGATGGAATTATCATTATATCACTGAAAATTAATTACAGGTCCTAGAGTGCATTTATTTGAGCACATAAACCCTCTCTTTTTCCATATGAAATCCATGAAATTTGGAGTATTCTTGAACAACAAAAATATATATGTGAAACGTTACAAATATTTAATTGTATTAATGTTAATTATGAGTAAAAAAATCTCCAATTTTAATCATTCAATTTTGCCTTGAAATGAGGGTTGGGCATGCATTGTTATGAAGCAAGACAAAATTGCCTTCACTAAAATGCACGCCCTAACTTCATTTATTGGCCAATATGATTGATTCAAATTGTATATTTTTTATTTTACTATTTTACACACTTTTTTCATTGTTATATCTTTACTTTGAGCTTAAATATTTATACTTTAGATTTCATACAACATTCTAAGTTTTGCTTCGACTTACCTTATGTGAAATTTGTGTAAAGTGGTAAACATAGTTATGTATAATATTTAGCAGACATGATGCAAGATTATATCTTGAGGTTAGGTATTTTCCAATCATGTCCCATTTCAAATTTCATTACCAATATTGTAATTGGCTTGGCCCAGGAATTCATATTGTTGGACATTAGATAAACTAGTGCTCCCTTTGTGTTTTCGCGACATGTGCTTAACCGCCACTCGTGGATCCGTTAACTCTAGCAATGAATCCATTTAATAACACCTGTAAGTTTTGGTGTAATAAAAATTGTGATTCCAACAAGTGGTATCAGAGCCAAAGGTCTCGAGTTTGAATCACATCTGGCTCGCGCTGGGGGGGAGATTATTGTACATTGAATAAACCAGCGCTCCTCGTGTGTTTTGTGACATGCGCTTAAATGCCTCTCACGGATATGTTAGCTTTGGTTATGTATCCATTTACTAACACCTGCAAGTTTTGGTGTAATGACAATCATGATTCCAACATATATTTGTTCCAACTTGAACATTGGCATATATGATGAATTGCTACATTGGTAGACTTGGATAAAGTAGAGAAGATTTTAGTTTCAAATGGTTTCTTCTACTTTATTCCACCTCACTAAACACCTAGTTTGAATTAATGATATATTTACACTTGTGCATAATTTTTAAGTCTCTTGGTCAAAATCAAAAACTAATGACTTAAGTTCTTGAGTTGTTTTGTCAAGAACAGAGTGCAAATGTACAAAACTAGGGTTATAAAAATGCATGTTGATGACTATACAACTGTCATTAATTGGAAATAAGACTATGGGGCTTAAGACAGATGCATTTGTGACAAAAAAAATCTTTCACGTTCCTCAAATTTCGTGTCATTTTCTTACAATTTATTTGACAAATTGACAATTTTTCAATTTTTAAACTAGTTTTAGCCAATTTTTCAGTTTGTAAACTAGTTTTACCCAACTTGGAAAAATTCCCACCATGCCCTCATTCTTCCCTCTTTCTGAGTGATTTCAGTTGCAAATGGTGTGTTATACTATTTTTCACCTCACTATACACCTAGTTTGAATGAATGATTTATTTAAACTTATGCACAATTTGTATGTCTCTTGGTCAAAATTCAAAACTAATGACTTAAGTTCTTGAATTGTTCTATCAAGAACAAAGTGAAAATGTACAAAATTGAGCTTAGAAAAATGCCCACAAAATATTGTACATATGTCTTTAATTGAAAATAATCCTATGGGGCTGAAGAAATATGTATTTCTAACAAAACTCTCTTTCACATTCTTCGAATTATGTGTCAGTTTCTTGCAATTGATTTGACAAAATGACAATCTCTCTATTTTTAAACCAGTTTTACCCACCTCAAAAAAATTCCCACCATACCCTCGTTCTTCCTTCTTTCTGAGTGATTTCAGTTGAAAATGGTGTGCTCTACTATTTTCTACATTACTGTACACATGGTTTGAATGATGATTTATTTAAACTTGTGCACAAATTGTAAGTCTCTTAGTCAAAATTAAAAACCAATGACCGAAGTTCTTGAATTTTTTTGTCAAGAACATAGTGCAAATGTACAAATTTGGGATTAGAAAAATGCCCACCCAATACTGTACAAATGTCATTAATTGGAAACAAGCCTATGGGGCTGAAGACAGAAGCATTTGTGACGAAAACCTCTTCGACATTCCTTAAATGTTATTTCAAATTCTTAAAAATATTTTGACAAAATGACAATTTCTCAGTTTTTAAACCAGTTTTACCCAACTCAGGAAAATGCTCTCCATACCCTCATTCTTCCTTCTTTATGAGTAATTTCAGTTTCAAATTGTTTCTTCTACTATATTACACCTCACTATACACCTGGTTTGAATGAATGATTTATTCACTTGTGCACAATTTGTAAGTCTCTTGGTCAAAATTCAAAACTATTGACTCAAGCTCTTGAATTATTTTGTCAAGAATCAGGTGCAATCGTACAAAAATGGGCTTAGAAAAATACCTATCGAACATTGTATAGATGGTGTTTTCTACTATTTTCCACCTCACTATACACCTTGTTTTTCAATTTGGGCTAAAAATGTGTCTTTTGAGCAAAAACGCCTAAGGGTTGTCTTGTATTCATGAGATGTCCCCTTAGTTGATTAAAAATACAAGTGAGTCCCTACTATGAAAATGATTATAGTAAATTATTTTGGGAATGGGATAGGTACAAATATTGGGAAAGAACATTCCTCTATATATTGCAAAGATAGACAAGATTTGACTTTAGAAACTAACTTATTCTTCCTCAACTATGTTAATTCCAGGATAGGAAGAATTCATTGGAGACCCAAATAGACCTAACATTTTAGAAATTGACTCCTCAGACATAGAACATAACACCCTAGAATTATTTGCAGACAATACAACCTTAGCATTTGGTGAAAATTTTCTCGAACACATGAATGCATCATTCAAAAAGGATTTCTCTCTTATTTTCTTGTGTAAGTCCTTTTGATTCTATGAATAGAAATGAATCATATGTTTCTTATTGAAATATAACAATTAATTACATAAAAAATACATTACTTACATAAACAAAAACATTATTAAAAAAAACATGTTTAAATTAAACATTAAAATGTATTTACAGTAATAACATATACAAATATTTTTGTTATGGAACTCTAGGTTGCGTGGGAGGTTTCTGCAATCCCTCCTCTTCACAAGAATCTAACACAATACAATCTCTCTTGCCTTGTGTAGAAGCCTCTGGTTCTTTGGAAGTTGTAGCATCTACTTGTAATTTATCTTCCAACTCCTTCACTCTATTTTTATATTGTATCAAGCAACTTTGCAGTTTATTTTTTTCAACAGTATGCTTCTTCAAAAACTCCACACTCTTCTTGTACTTTTCATAGTATTATTTTTCTTTTTCTTGAATAGTATCCTCTGTGTGTCTCAAGTCACCTTTAACTTGACACAATTCATCCTTCAAATCTCGTTGATTTTAAATATGCAAAATTGGAAGTGCAAGAGTTATGGGCTTATTTTGAAAAGCATGAATTTGGGATTTCAAATCTTGTATCTCACTTTGGAATCCCAAACATTTGGTTGCTTGCTTGTCCAATAATTTTATTTAAGCTTCTTAATCTACTCTTCTTTCACAGATAGTTTTTTCTTGAGTGAGTCCTTCATTGTTGATGTGTCAAACACATCACCTTCAGCATCCATTTTACAACAACTTTAAACAACGAGATCTCTCACTCTCGCAAGGACTAACTATACTTAAGCAAGGTATCTTTGTGTTTTTTTTTTAGTACCTACTGCTTGAATAGAAATGTATTCAAGTTATTCTCTTGTGCTCAAACTCTAATAATGCCTTTAATTTCTTACCATATTTCAATGCTTCATCTTTCTTTTCAATCTCACTCTTCATCATTTTAACCCTTTCTTCATAATTTTCAATCTCCTTCGTGTGTTTAGTAACCAATTTACTGATTTTCTTTTGTAACTCAATCTTTAAAGTATGAATTAATTGTTCTTTCTCCTTCACTTCTTGCATAAATTTTACTGCAAGTGGAATGTAGGTCTATAGAGGTGGTGTGTTAGGAACTCAACCATGTTTTTAAGCTCATTTTTAAGCTCCAATATATTGGTTGCATATTTATTCGTTTCAACCCTATAATTTTCTTTTAAATCATTAAGTTTGTTAATTTTGTCCTCTATAGATTTACATTTTTTAGCTCTCAACTCTTCAATATATATTTTATACTTGTCTCTAGATACTTTTTCCCTTCATTCATTGTCCACTAGACATTTCTGCAAGCTTGCAACTTCCTTCTTCACAAGAAGAACATGCTGATCCTTATTCATGCATATTTCATAGCCTTCTTTTGAGGAATCATGGTGTACCTTTGGAGAAGATAATGACTCTTTGGATTTCTACAAATCTTCAACTTGCTGCATGAGTTCAATAATATGTGTATCCCTAGTCATGCATAGTTCACAACAATTTATACAAGAATCAATTTGACCCTCTAACGAAGAAAAAATACCATCATCAATAGCTTCTTCATCAATGTTGACAAATCCTTGCACCATATTTTCATCTTGGCATGTATTTAAGCCCGTCAAAGCTGCAACAGCATCAATAACATCAAGGTTCTCTCGATTAATGCCACTTCCCACATTTTGATATATTTTCCTCCAAAAAGTATTCGCATAATTGTGAAGTGGTAGCAAGAGAAACCCCTTTCACATTCTTCTCTGGAAAATGTTAAGGTATTTTTTCATTGCCTTCCTACACTTTACATGTCCTATTCTATGTTTTTTAGGACTACTTGATCGCACAACATTGGATCGATATAGGTCAATAATTTTTTGCAGTGTTCTTGGGTGGCTGAACTTGACCTTCTCAACTTTACTACAATCCAAGGTGCAATTTCTTAGCCAATAGAAAAGGTACATCTATTGCCAAGTCTTTAACCCAATGTATGACAAACTTCATGCATTCACGAGAAATGTCTTTCTTATGGTGATTCAGAATGGTCCTAAGCACAATATGAATCAAGGTTATTGAAGAAATCTCTGGATTATCCACAGTGTTATAAAACAATGGTTGATGTTTCGAATCCCAACGGGGATCCATCATCACGACAAGAGTTGAATGAAGAATGAAAGAAGGACGAAAAGGACAAGGTATATATAGTGAAAAATGAGAAGAAAAAAAGCCGACGAGAACTGATTAATTAATATTCTATTAATTTATTTAATGAATTTTATTTTAATAAATAAAAATTAATTAACTCTAATAAATTTTAATAAATTTAATAAATTTAATAAATTTTAATAGTATATATAATATCATCTATTCATTAATTTAATAATAATAATGATTTATTTATTTTAATAATTTTTTAATAAAATTAAATAGTTTTTTTTATTTTAAATTAAATACTTTAAAAAAACTATTTAATTTTATTAAAAATTTATTAAAATAAATTTATTATTATTATTATTAAATTAATGAATAGATGATAAAACTATTTAATTTTATTAAAATTTTATTAAAATAAATTTTTTATTATTATTATTAAATTAATGAATATATGATATTATATATATATATATATATATATATATATATATATATATATATATACTATTAAAATTTATTAAAAATAAATTTATTAAAATTTATTAAAAATAGATTTATTAAAATTTATTAAAAATAAATTTATTAGAATTAATTAATTTTTAGTTATTAAAATAAAATTCATTAAATAAATTAATAGAATATTAATTAATCAGTTCTTGTCGACTCTTTTTCTTCTCATTTTTCACTATGTAAACCCTGTCATTTTTGTCCTTCTTTCATTCTTCATTCAACTCTTGTTCTGATGATGGATCCCCGTTGGGTTTCGAAATGTCGACCATTGTTTCATAAGACTGTGGATAATATGGAGATTTCTTCAATAAGCAATAACCACAGAAGCTTGAGAACCATTATGAATCAAGGTTTTGTATAATACTGGGGGAACATCTTCTATTTTTAAACCATTTCTAGGAACACCTATTTTTTTCCACAGATTTTGTTGCCCATCTCAATATTTTCTACCGTGGGGGTTTTCAAAAGGTCAAAAATTACTCCTCCCCTACGTGGTATATTATTTGATCTAGTAACCAAATCAAGGTCCACATAAACATTATGCCCAAAAATTACCAATTCCTTCTATTCTCGATCACAATTAAAAATAGTTTCATCTATCTCTCTAGTTCTAATATTAAATTCTCCAAAATAAAACTGATGCAATTCTACTCTTAAGAGTATATCAAGCATGCTTTCTCGCCACTTGCTTCTATCATTTCATTAATCAATGCTCTCTTGGAACTTTTTCACTGAGAAACTCTCAAGTTGGTAACCATGTTTGTCAGTTGATGGCATGGCAGAGCAGACCCCTATTTCTATGATTTACAATGCATTTGAATCAGAGTTGAATTCACACTAAGAATGGAAGTTGAGAATGCACGTTGAGCATGCATGCTGAGGATGGAAGTTGAGGGCACGGGTTGATGAAGCACACTAATGATGCACGTGGGGGATATATGTGGAGGATGAAAGTTCAGAATGCATGTTGACGATGCCAAAAAACTAGGTTTTTAGACATTTATATGAATAATAAACTTTATAGTATAAAATTTATATATAATAGGCTTCATGTTTTAACTTTTATATAATAAGCTTCATAATCAACATTTAATCTATGAACCCCGAATGCGGGTGACATGTCCAGATCGCGAGAGGACAGATCCTCCCATGCTTAGGCTGACGCTGCCCTGCAACGCCAGCTCTGACATGATGCAGAAACTCAAATCATCAATCGTTTTTACCGATGCTCTGCCACACCTGACCACTTTCCACACCACACTTCGTATTACATGCAATCATACTTGGATTTTCCTTCACTGCCTCTGTGCTCATGCCACAGGTATTCAAAAGGCACTAAATCTCCTCATTCAGACATCTCATTGCTGCTCCAGCTGGTCTCGAGAGACATAATTGTTATTTCCCTCACCACCACGTCACTGCTCCAACTTGCCTCGCACACCTCCACCTCCATTTCCCTCCATGTTGCGTGTCTCCCCCTACTGAGCGCCCCTATTGTGAGCCCCGTGTTGCGCGCCCTCATGTTTCGTGCTCCCACCCCTGTCATTCTCCTTGTTGTGTGCCCGCTGCTACAAGCCCCTTGTTGTGTGCTTCCTTGCTGAGAACCCCTCCTCCTGTGCTTCTCCCTGATATGCACCATTTGCGGCGAGCACCCCTGGTGCGCGCCCCCCTCCCCCTCGTTGCGCGCCTCTGATGTGCGTACTCCAGCTACGCATCCCCCTGCTCTTGGCTCGATCTTACTACTGAAATCCCTCTCTTTGCTCGATATCCTCTCCATGGCCCTGCGACAATGTCAAATCCCATCAGGGACAGCCATAAAGGAGCGTTCTTTGGGCGCTATCACCGTGGCCAAGACCAATGTATGGAATCCATTGAAGGTTCCTCTTCACGAAGCCACGAAAGGTAGGCTACTCAAATGCCTGACTGCACCCAGGAAGAGATTGTCTTGACTCCAGAGAAGCCTAGGCGCAGAAGAAGCCCCAGAAAATCTTCCACAGCGCACCCTGAGCTGCCCACTCCTCGGAAAACTGAGTCGCTCCATGTTCACGAGCAACCGGAGGAGGAGACAGATGTTTAGATCATGGATTCGGATGTCATATGGACCAGAGTTTTAGATGCAAAGTAACCTGTTGCTCCTATCATCCCTGCAGCCCCTCTTAAGCCTTCACGCGAGCCCACAACAGAGGAGAAAGCCATTGTGCGTGAATATGGATGCCTCATCGAGGAGGAGGACCCTGCGACAAAGGAAGATGAAGGAACACCGTGACTGCTTGGTAGCACTGTTCATTTTTGTTTTTTGTCAACTCAGCACATACGTCAGCTATTCTTTTTATATGTGTCACGGAATATTTTGTAAAACATGGCTGTATGAATCTATTAAGGGATTGGTTTCCTCCTAGGAGGCAGCCCCAAACCTGCTTTATTTTGAAAACTACCAAGGTTGGGATTGGCTAAGCACCGCTTGCCATCTCAACACAATGCCTATGTAAATTTTATTTTATGATCTAATATAGTTTATCCTAACTTACAAAAAAAATGTTAGGTCCCTATATTACTAATATAGTCCCTTATTGTTGTTTGTGTAACCCCAATATTATTATTATTGTTAGGTCAGCTAGGATTATATTGTGACCCCATGGACTCCTATATATAGAAGGAGGTTTTTTCATTTGTATCATCCAAGAATTTTTCATTTATGCAATGTATTGGAGGTTACCCCCTCGAAGTGGTTGATTTCTAAGGCGTTGATCTCTCTTTTCTTCTATTTTTGGATTTGGTTTCATAACATTTGGTATCAGAGCCTTGGATTCTAGGGTTTCTCTACTCCAAACAGGTCATCGTGGAATTTTTGATATAAATTTATTTCTACGAAGATTAAGAAGCTGAAAGTTTTAGCACGCGAATCTAAAATCACGAGAAATTTCGTGTAGAAATTCCAGATCTTGGTTCGTAATATTTGCGGAGATATGATCTATAGAATTTAGGATTTTTTCAGGCTCTTGAATTTCATCTAAAATAGGACATCGTGGTATTTTCGCTTTAAATTTTTTTCTACAAAGGTTCAAAAGATTAAATTTTTATCACGTGAAGACGAAATCCTGAGGAACGTAGTGTAAAAATTTTACATCTTCGTTCGAAATTTTTTTTGAAGATATGATTTGTGGAATTTAGTGCTTTTTCAGGCTCCTGAATTTCATCTCAAAGAGGCGACCATGGGAAAATAGGCATAACTCTCTTTATGAGGATCGGATGGGAATTCTATAAAAAGTGGACACAATTACACGAATTGTACTATCCTGTGTATCAATTTCAGAGCCAAAGGAGGAAACAATGACACGTGGCATGCCATTCAAGTTTGCTCTACTGAACCAGTACATAATTAGGTCATTGTGGGAGATTGGGCATAAATTTTCCTTGAAGAATCCAAATCAGGTCATACCTGTGGCATTCGAAAGAAGATTCAGAGGGCTACTATAGGGCCCAATTTTCGATATTGAAGATTCGAAATCACAAATATAATTCAGTTTCAATATAGAGCTCCTCAAAAGAAAGAAAAAGGTGTGTATTTTTTTTTGAAATCTCCTCAAAAATCAGTTTGAATTGATTCCAAGGGAATATTGTAGAATATATATCAGTATTGGGATCTAAAATGCCCTGTAAAATGAATTCAACACCCATTAAGCCTTCAGAAGGCTCTATTATGACTCATGAATACGAAGAAGTGCACCATGACATATCAAAATTACAAGAGCAAGTGCACCAAATTTCACTCTCGCAAAGAGCAACAAAAAATAAAATGGAAGTTTTGAAGAAAGGAGTGGAAGCTAAGATGGATGGTTTGAAGAAAGGCATTGAAGCTAAGATGGATGGCATGGAAGATAATATGGATGACATGGAAGAAAAAAAGAAAGACAACATGGAAAACATGAAGAATGATCTAAAAGCAGACACGAAAGGGTTGACAAATTTGATACAAGAAATGTTTCCTAATGGCGAAAATATAGTAGACGAAACTCGTGATGAGAAAAAAATAAATGTTAATCGTGATTTCATAAACCCTAATTTTTGATGGAGGAACCACCATATTCCAAAGATGGATATGAGGAAGTTTGATGGCAAGGATCCCGTAACATGGATACTACAGATGGAGCAATATTTTGATATGAATAATGTGCAAAACACACAAAAGGTATGCATTTCAACTTTACATTTAGAAAAAAATACATTTTTATGGTATCGATGGCTTTACTCCCATAAAAAAATTGTCACTTGGTCAATTATTTCGAAGGAAATGATAGCACATTATGAGGATACAAACAGCAACACCTTCAGTGGTGAAGCACATTGAGGACTTCCAAAAATTGAATATAATGGTAACTGATATTCCAGAGGAACACAGGATTGATGTCTTCATAGGGACTTTAAAGGATAACATCCAACATGAAGTTCGTGTTAGGTAACCTGATTCATTGGAGAAGGCATTCAGGTTGGCAAGAAAAAGTGAATGTAAAATTATGGCGACAAGGAATCCTACCACTCACATCTATAAATATGGAAGTGTTGCTACTCCTATACTTCCACAACCTACAAGTTCGACACCACAATAATTGGAAGAAAAAAGAGAAAAAGGGCTTTGCTACAGTTGTGATAGAAAATACACTAAAGGGAATAAGTGTGCTGAGAAGAAATTATTTTACATAGATTGTGAAGAGGAGGAGGAAAATGAACAAGAAACTTCAAAGGAAGCGGATATACACTAGGAACCAACCCTAGAAGAAGAAGAAATGAGTCCAACCATATCATGTAATGCATTGGTAGGAATTACCACTCCTCAAACTCTCAAGATAGAAGGACACATCAATAAGAAAAAGGTAATAGTGTTGATTGATTCGGGTAGTACCCATAATTTTATTCATTGTAAGGTAGCCAAGGAATTGAATTGTTTCCTATACCCAACACCAGAATGTCAAGTGATGGTTGCAAATGGAGGAAATATAAATTGCTCTAGAAAATTCCATAATATCAAGATAACCATGGGGGAATATGTACTGAATGGTCCAATGCTTTCCATTCCAATGTGAGGTGTTGATGTTGTACTAGGAGTACAATGGTTACAATCTTTGGGGATGGTAGCTTTTAATTTTCAAGAAATTTTTTGAATTTTTTTTTGGAAGGAAAGGAAGTCGAATTACGGGTTATCGCAAGGAAGCCAGGAAAGATAATAAGCTCTAATTCCATGACAAAGATTCTGAAGAAAGGAAAACAAGGCGTAATTACACAATTATTCTCACTATAAGTTCCAACATCAAAATCATCTATTTCTCTAGTTCTCCAAAAATTCTTGGACAATCATTCCAAGGTGTTTGAAACTCGCAAATAATTCCCACCTATTCGTGATCATGATCATGTTATTCATTTGATTCCAGGAAGTGTTCCTCCAAACATCAGGCCTTACAGATATCCTTATGTCCAAAAGAGCAAAATTGAACGTATGATTGCAGAAATGTTAGAGGCTGGTTTAATTGAACCTACTCAAAGTTATTTCTATGCTCTAGTAGTATTGGTGCAAAAGAATGATGGATCATGGCGCATGTGTCCAGATTATAGGGAGCTCAATAAGCTCGCTATTAAATATAAATTTCCCATTCTTGTGATTGATGAATTATTAGATGAATTACATGGAGCAATTTATTTTGCCAAGTTGGATCTTCATTTAGGATATCATCAAATTAGAATGAAGAATGAAGATATTTCGAAAACATAATTTCGAACTCAAGAGGGTCATTATGAATATTTGGTCATGCCTTTTGGCCTTACCAATGCACCTTATACATTTCAAGGGTTTATGAATTCCATTTTCAAACCCTTCCTTAGAAAATTTGTGCTAGTATTTTTTGATGATATACTAATCTACAGCAGGTCTTGAAAGGATCATGTTCAACATGTTCACAGGGTGCTCAAACTATTGGAGGAGAAACAATTATATGCAAAAACATCCAAATTTTTCTTTGGAGTACAAGAGGTAGAATATATGGGTCATATTGTATCTCACGAGGGTGTTAAGGTAGACCCTAACAAAATTAAATCCATTAAGGAATGGAAATTCCCCACAACCATAAATCAGTTGCGAGGATTTCTTCGGTTAATAGGGTATTATCGCAAGTTTTTTAAGAATTATGGGAGAATAGCAACTCCTATAACAACATTATTGAAGAAAGATGCATTTTCATCGACTCCTGAAGCAACTAAGACCTTTGAACATCTTAAAGAGGAAATGTGCCTAACACCGGTCTGAGCTACGCCAGACTTCCCAAAAACCTTTATTGTGGAATGTGATGCCTCAGGAAATGGAATTGGTTTTATTTTAATGCAAGAAGGAAGACCCATTGCTTTTGAAAGTCGTCCAATCAAAGGAAATTATTTACATAAAGCTATTTATGAGAAGGAAATATTGGCAATACTACATGCACTAAAGAAATGGTGAACTTACCTAATGGGAAGACACTTCAAGGTAAAAATTGATCATGATAGTCTTAAACACTTTTTGGAGCAAAGACTATCTTCAAAAGAGCAGAAAAAATGGGTCACAAAGATGTTTGGTTATCACTTTGAAATCATCTACAAAAAAATGGAAGCTAAATGTTGTTGCAGATACACTCTCAAGAAAGGATGAAGAGGTGGAAGCATTGCTTTGTGTCATTTCTATTATCCAACCAGATTGGATAACCAAAGCAAGGGATGAATGGAAGAAGGATGAAGAAGTGTGGACACTCATTCAAAAATTGCAGCAATATCCTAGTACATCTGATACATTTAGTTGGAAAAATGATTCCTTATGGTACAAATATTGCTTACATATTTATAATAATTCCCAACTAAAACAAAAGGTTGTTTTGGAATTGCACACTTCTCCTTTAGGAGGACACTCTGGATTTTTAAAAACTTACCACAAGGTGAAGAACGATTTTTTTGGGGATGTCCTTAAATCTTATATTCAAAAGTTTGTGGTGGAATTTTTGGTTTGCCAGCAAAATAAATTTGAGACAATTAAGGCCCTGGGTCTTCTACAACCTTTATCCATTCCAAGTCAACATTGGGAGGAGATTTCAATGGATTTTATCACAGGTTTACCTAAGTCCAAAGGAAAGAGTGTCATCATAGTGGTAGTTGAGAGACTTACAAAGTATGCACACTTTTATACATTATCTCATCCATTTAAAGCAAGTATAGTCGCTACTGCATTTATGGAAACAATTAAAAAGATACATGGAAACCAAAATATTATTGTAAGTGACAGAGATCCCATTTTTACTGGCAATTTTTGGATGGAATTATTTTCTTGTTTGGATACTCAACTAGTTCATAGTTCATCTTATCATCCTCAATCCGATGGTCAAACTAAGATAGTGAATAAATTTTTGGAAGGATATCTTCATTGTTTTTTATATGATAAGCAAACACAATGGGTCAAGTGGTTACCTCTCGCTGAATGGTGGTATAACACTTCTTTCCATACTACAGCAAAAATGAACCCATTTATGGCACTTTATGGATATCATCCACTGTCCATCACATCATCTTTAAGAGAAAATTCTAAGGTTCAAGCAGTGGAAGATCACATCGAGCATCAACAAGAGCTTCTCCAACTCTTAAAGGATAACCTAAATTTGGCACAAAATCGAATGAAACAACAGGCATATCAACATCGTAGCGAGAGAATTTTTTATGTAGGAGACTGGGTATTTTTACAGTTACAACCATACAAACAAATGTCCCTCAAGCAAGCTAAGAAGAATAATAAATTATCGCCAAAGTAATATGGTCCTTACAAGGTGTTGCAAAATATTGGTACTATGGCACAAATTGGAGCTTCCTGCTTCTTCATGAGTGCATCCAGTTTTCCATGTTTCATGCTTAAAGAAGGTTATAGGTGACAAACTTCTAGTTCAAACAATATTTCCAGAACTTGATGAGGAAGGAAAAATCATATTGGAACCTGAAGCAATCACGGAAACAAGAACTCGACAGCTACGAAATCGATCAATTTCAGAGTATCTCATCAAGTGGAAGAACTTACACACTGGAGATTCTAAATGGGAGGATGAGAATTTTATACAGAAGCATATGTAGCTACTCAAGCGTTGAGGACAACACTTTTTTTGAAGGAGAGAGGCATGTTAGGTCCCTATATTACTAGTATAGTCCCTTATATTATTATTATTGTGCCCTTACATTATTATTGTTAGGTCGGCTCAGATTATATTGTGACCCCATGGACTCCTATATATAGAAGGAGGTTTTGTCATTTGTATCATCCAAGAATACTTCATTTATGTAATGTATTTGAGGTTTCCCCCTCGAAGTGGCTGATTTCTAAGGCGTTGATCTTTCTTTTCTTCTATTTTTGGAGCTGGTTTCATAACAAAAAAACATTTAATCTATGAAGACTGCACTTTTAACAATTTTTACTATGCGGGACATTTGGTGTAAAATGAAAGCCATAAACATAAAAATGCATGCAGAGATTCCACGATCATATTTGAATGAATGATTTATTTACGCTTGTGCACAATTTATAAGTCTCTTAATTAAAATAGTAAATTAATGGCTTAATTTCTCGAAATGTTTTATCAAGAATAGAGTGCAAATGTACAAAACTTGTCTTAGAAAAATTCCCACCAAATATTGAAAAAATTTCAATTACTAAAAATAACCCTATGGGACTGGAGCTAGATATATTTTTGACAAAAACGTCTTTGACATTCCTCAAATTTTGTGTTTGTTTCTTACAATTGATTCGACAAAATGATAATTTTTCAGTTTTTAACCTAGTTTTATTTAGCTCAAAAAAAAATATCCCAACATACCCTCATTATTCCTTCTTTCTGAGTGATTTCAGTTGGAAATGGTGTATTCTACTATTTTCTACCTCACTATATGCTTTATTTTTTAATCTGGGCTAAAAAGGAGCATGTTGAGTAAAAACACCTAAGGGTTGTAATGTATTCATAAGATGCCCACTTAGTTTGATAAAAATGCAAGCCATCCCCTGTTATGAAATGATTATAGTAAATATATTTGGGAATGGGATAGGTACACATATTTTGAAAGAACATTGTTGGATTATTTTTATAACCTTCCCTCATTTACTCAAAACGGATGTATGAAAAGTGCACTTTTAACAATTTTTACTATGATGGGAATTTGGTTTAAACTGCAATACATAAAAATACACATGCATGCAAAGGTTGTACGATCATATTTGAATGGATTATTTATTTACACTTGTGCACAATTTGTAATTCTCTTAGCCAATATTCAAAACTAGTGACTTAACTTCTTGAATTGTTATGTTAAGAACAAAGTGCAAATGCACAAATTTGGGCTTTAAAAATGCCCATCAAATACTGTATATATGCTATTAATTAGAAATAAGTCCATGGGGCTAAAGACATATGCATTTGTGACAAAAACCTCTTTCACATTCTTCATATTATGTGTGAGTTTCTTGTAATTGATTTAAAAAATATGACAGTTTCTCAGTTTTTAAACCAATTCTAAAAAGCTCAAAAAAAAGTGTGCCATGTCCTCATTCTTCCTTATTTCTAAGTGATGTCAGTCGTAAATGGTGTCTTATACTATTTTCCACCTCACTATACACCTAGTTTGAATGAATGATTTACACTTGTAAACATTTTAACTTTGAAAAGGACATGTTACAAAACAAAAAGTGGATTGCCTTTGTTATCTGGATGGAGAACGAGATATCACTAGTGGAGTTTAGATAAGTTAGTTGGATATTGTTCTGTTTATATGTCAATTTTCATTTTTTGTGAAATAGAGTAGAGGCGACATACCATTTTTTTCCATATTTAGCCAACAAAACATGGTGTATATTTTAATTGTAAAATTGGTTGCAAGATGGTTGGAACATGATAGGATAAATGACATCCTCCTAGGGTAAACGGTGTAATGTTGCCCACCATATCGATGGAACATTAAAAAAATTTAAAATATTTAATTATATAAATGTTACCTATGAGTAAATAAATATTCTCCAAGTTGAATCATTCAATTTGGCCTTGAAATGAAGGTTGGGCGTGCATTTTTGTGAAGCATGCCAACATTACCTTGCTTCACTAAAAAGAACGCCTTGAATTCATTTATTGGCCAATCTGATTGATTCAAATTGTAGACTATTTATTTAATTATTTTACACACTTTTGAATTATTATATGTTTACTTTTACCCTTAAATAACTCTGCTTCGTATTTCATACAACATTCATAGTTTTGCTTCGATTTGCAATATGTCAAAAGTTGTGTATAGGTTTTGCTTCAGCTTGTTGTTGGGCATAACAATTTTCCTTTTAATTCAGAGCAACAGTTCAAACTCTTCACATTAATTGTCAATCTAGGTAGGTTTTGTTATTGCAATGCTATTACACAAAATATATGCAAGGGAAAATTATGACTAGTGCTAATGAATGTCAAACTCATTCATTGTAATCGCACTCTCAACAATTAAACACTCTGGTTGTTACACTCTCAAAACTTGTTCACACTCTTAAGAAATAAACACAAAATGCATAATAAAACCACGGTGTCACACTATCACTCTTATTCAGAAAAGAAGAGCACTCCTAGAAACCATTCTCTTAACAAATGTTGAAACACACATTCAAATGAAATGAACACACCATCAAATTGAACAGGAACTAAATAAATATCACACTAATTTTTGGGAGAGACAACTATTCCCTTAAATTGAAGCAACAGGTCCACTCTCACATTACTTATCAATCTAGTTAGGCTTAACTTTAAAGGCTATCACGCAAATTCTATGCAAGATATACTAACATAGTGAATCTCAAACCAAGGTCGTTGCAAAACTCACTCTCAGCAAACATTCAATTTGTTACACTCTTTAACATAATAAAAAAAGAGTCACATAGTCACAGAATAAATCACTTTCTTACACAACCACTCTCATCCATAAACAACACTCTTGCAACCCTTGATCACCCAATCAAATTTTGAACACACACACTCAAATAAAGTGAAATCCAATCTATAAAAAGAAAGTAAATAACTCATTGCTACACTAAAAGGGACTGATCCAAGACTTATGTTATCACATCATTCATAAAAACTATTTTGTAATCAATCACTAATAAATAAAACTGACAACAACAACAATCACATAACTGAGAAGAATTAATACAAATAATTATTGTATTATGTTTAACCACTTATACCTGCTAAGAAGGAGGGCCCTTCGTCCTCAGCAGGGGTTGGTGCACTAAAAAGCATGCAGAATACTCAAATAAAGATATGATGCCACAAGGTTGATATTTGTATTAATAAAACATCAGGATTACAGAGCTTGGATATTTCCCCTTCCTTCCAATCTGATCTATCTGAGTTCCTGTGTTGCCCCTGCAGTCAGAAAGCTCTCTAGAAAATCTTAACTCAATTACATATATGACCCATGAATACCTCCCAATAATTGGATTGGCCTTGAATTGCTGCGCTCCAGTTTCAGTCCATGTAAGAAAATGATAGCATGCATAAGGAAAAAAAATTGTGTATCAGTAAAATTTCTCTGAGCCTTTGTCCAAATTAATAAAGGAAACTAAGAAGTGTAATCATGTAACAACAACTTCAAGAAACCACTTAAAATTGAAACAACCCATATTATAATTTTTTATAATAAAAATTAGCTAAGATAATAGTTCTAATGCCAAATTATAAGCATAAATAGACTAAGAAGGTGACATTCATAAAAGGACATACTTAGATAAATAATGGTTGTTATAGGCGCTCCGCGGGCGATCATGGCAGCGGCCGAACCCTAGTCGAACTACGGTTTCTGTGGCTATCGGCTATGCCTCCCGTTCATCATGGATGATTAACAGCGCTTGGCGATGATGGAACCTTGACACTCCGCTGTTTTGCTACTCACCGGGTAATTATTTCACTTCAGTTTTAACCCTGTTTGATTATTTGCTCGTCCTGGGTTTCCAGGGCCCCTACGGTCCAATCTGGTGGTTATTATACCTCTTGTGGGCTTCCACTTGGTTTACTGCTCGGGGCTTGCAGCCGAGGCTGTCTGGGGTTTCACCCTGTCTTGGTAGCTGAACCGGGGGTTTTCTATTTGGTGGGTCTTGTTTTGGTCTGGCACCCCTACTTGGTGGGGTCGTATGCAACAGCTCTCCTTGGCGGGTTACTTCTGGACCCATCTTCGGGGCAACATTATTGGCACCTGCACTGACCTCTGGCTTCGAGGTCTAGTTTGTCAGTCAAATCGGCAATTATTAATTCACCCTTGTTGCTATATGTGGGCATCTGTCTTCTCCAACAGTATTCAAGAGGTTATTGAAGGGTAGCTCATTCTATGGGTACTTACGAAGAAGAGGTTGACTACTCGGAGAACCCTCTGGAGGGGGTCGACATTTGGGGTTTGGAATCCGAAGATGAGGTGGATACTATGTCAGATTTGGACCCATTATCCGGGGTGGATTTGCCTGCTCAGCCCGCATCCACCGTGGCAGGTTGCATCTCGCCCTTGGGGGACCTCGCGAATTTGACTTTTGGCTCGCCCTCGAACAAGGATATTGGGCTTTGGACGTTTCCGCAGGCTGAACAGGACATTCAGGTTAGTGTCGCCATCGAAAGCTCCGCAATATTCTCGGAGGCGGCCTTTCTTGAGAAGGGAGACCCATCTTGCTACTTGGCGCATCAGCATATTGACGGCCTTCCACCTCGTGGGTTTAACACACTTGACCCTTCTGGAATAGATGTCGCGGCACAAGGGGCTTTCAACAACATACCAGAGGACCTAATCAACCGTGAGCAGGATTGCAACCTACCTGCATCTGAAGACACAGCTGAGCCGGTTTTGGGGGTTTGCAGGGTCAATAAGCCGCACAAGGTCACGAGAAACAAGCTAAACTAACTCTCTAATTTTGGGACCGAGAGTGGCATGGAGGATTGGAGTACAGTCGCAGCCAAGACCCTGGTTGGGAAGATCCGCGGCAGAAAATACTCCCCAGCTAGACTCCAGAAGTGGCCAAGAGAAATCTGGGGTGAGACCCTTGATTGCCTCCCGGTGGTTGGGGCCATGACCAAGGGCTGGTTCTCCCTTACCTTTGCACGCCCTGAACACTCCGATTGGGTCCTCAAGCAGTTCTGGCACCTGGAGTTACACCCCGTCCACCTCAAGAGATGGGTGCCCTTATTTGATCCTAAAAAAGAAAATGCTGGTGCTGGCCCCATTTGGATGAGGTTACCTGGATTGCCTCTACATTTCTGGAATGACACTGCACTTCGAAATATTGGAGGACATTTCGGACGCTACCTAGACCATGATCGATCCTACCTATCCACTGGTAGCAGAGCAGTGGCCCGGATCCTGATTTTTCTCGACACTAGGGAAGGCCTATACGAGAATTTTATTATGAGGTTTGATGGGATGCAGTGGCAGCAACCACTGGACTATGAAGGCGTGCCCTTTCACTGCAGAAAATGTCACGAGGTTGGTCATCTATATAAAGACTATCCGAGGAAGGGGGCTGGCCGGTTGATTGCTAAGAAATCCTGCACCAGAGGTACACAAACTGTGGAGGACTCCAGTATATTGCCGGACAGTGAGGGTTTGCAGTCGAAGGTACCTGAGCTCTCTGGTGATGGCGGTTCGAGGACAGTGACTATGCCCACCTGGACCTCCACGCAGCCCAGATCTCGGCCACAGACCTCATCGGTGCCTCCCCAGCAGGAGTTTTCCATCCCGGGTACTACTATTTCTGGCTCTTTTTCCTCTGTATTTGCAGATATATCTTCTCTCCCTTCATTGCCTTTTACTGTATATGTTAATGAACTTGTTAATCTGTCATCTATTATTTCCTCACCACGTTTAGCATCTGGTGTGCCCCATAAATCATTAAATCTCCCCTCGGTATGCTGCACAATCGCTTCGGCCTCTCCTTCCTTCTCACCTATTATCCATCATACATCTGCTGAACCCTCCCCTGGCCATTCAGTTTCTTCATCGGAGACTCACTCTTCGAAGCACAACTACTTCTTTAGATCCTCAACCAATCCTCAATCTGGTGAGGTATTCGGTATTGGGCTGGATCTGGGATACTTACCCACTAAATCTCGTGGCAGACCATCTGCCCTAGCGAAGGCCATCAAAAGGGCTAACTTTGAGGTGGAAGCTGGCACACAATCTTCACTTATGCGGGTCCTTAGAGCACGAAGACCCTTGCCGACTGTTACATCATGATCTGTCTATCCTACAACTGCAGGGGACTGGCCAACCCCGATAAGAGATTGGCCCTCAGAGATCTGCTCACCCATAAGCCCTTCGACATACTCTTCCTGCAAGAAACGCTCGGGGTAGGGTTAGAGGTGACGGCTACCTTATCTTCCTTTCTCCCTGATTGGTCTTTCATTACTCTTGATGCCCGCGGTAGATCAGGAGGTTGTGCTCTTGGCATTAACAACAAAAATACCCGGATGACTAACTGTTGGGGCCGGTCGGGTGTTCTGGCGATGAATGTGCTGTTTGGTAGTTCTGAGATGGAATTTACCTTGGTCAATGTCTATGGACCTTGCTCCGACAGAGAACACTTCTGGCGCTCCCTTTTGTCCTGCTCACTTATGTCTGCCCCTCACCTCATATTAGGTGGCGACCTTAATTTCTCATTGGGTATTGCTGAATCTTGGGGTCCCTAGGCTACCCCGGACCCATTGGCAGAGTTTTTCAACTCAGAACTCGGTACCTCTCACCTGATTGACATTCAGACTCCCAAGTTGTTACCTACCTGGCGGAATAGAAGGACTGGTAATGCTGCTTTGGCCCGGCGCCTTGACAGATTTCTTATTAAACATGATCTCCTCCCGGTTCTGTCTCGTGCTCGTCAATGGGTGGGATCTGGAGGAAAATCTGATCACTCGCCCATTTTCCTGGAATTTTCTTGTGGCCCTGATAGAGCACGCCCCCCATTCAAGTTCAATTCCAGATGGTTGAGAGATCCGGACTATAACCAGTTGGTCATTCAGTCCTGGACGCACTTCAGACCTTCGATGAATATTGACCCTGGCAGGGCTTTCAATGAAAACCTTAAGCGCTTAAAGAACCTCACCATTCATTGGGTCCGGAACAAAAAGAAACAGGAAAGGGAGGCCCTACATAGTATTGAGGATAAAATTAGCACACTCAACAATGAGGAACTGTTGGGTTATCGTAACAAGGAAGCCAGGGCACAACTTTTTACACTCGAAGCTGAAAAAGCCAAACTGCTGAAACAGATTGAGGAAGATTGGAGGCTTAAAAGTTGGGCTTTATGGATTCAGGCTGGTGACGAGAACACAAAATTCTTTCAGCAGCATGCAAATGGCCGCAAGGCGGCTAACACCATTTGGGAACTGTCAGACCGAAATGGCATCACTGCTAAAACACATGCACAGCTATCGGAGCTGGGTACCAGACATTTCTCTAATCTGTACAGGGCCTCTCCAAATATAAATCTACCTGATATATTGCGCATTACACAAAACTTTAAACTTATCGTGGAACAGGAGCAGCAGGAAGATTTTAACTCCCCGGTCACCATGGGTGAACTGGAGGGTGTTTTGAAATGGTTCAAGCGAGACAAGAGCCCGGGTCCTGATGGTTGGCCCGTTGATTTTTTCATCCATTTCTTCGATCTCATATCAGCAGACCTCCTGGCGGTGATAGAAGATAGCAGGCTGCGGGGCAGGATTTATGATGGATTTAACACCACTTTTATTGCTCTTATTCCCAAGTCAGACAAACCAAACAGTTTCAATGATTTCAGGCCCATTTCGCTGTGCAATTGTATCTACAAGATCACTTCCAAAATTATTGCTAACCGCATCAAACCTTTCCTGTCCGAGCATATTGAAAAGGAACAATTTGCTTTTCTGAAACACAGGCAAATTCATGAGGCTATTGGTACAGCCCAGGAGGCCCTACACTCTATTAAATCTCTCCGGCTGAAATCGACCATCCTCAAGATTGATCTTACTATGGCATTTGACCAAGTTGACTGGAGTTACCTTCACCTCATGCTGATCCATGCTGGTTTTCCTCATACTTTTATCAACTGGATCATGGGATGTGTTTGTCACGCTACCTTCAGCATATTGATCAATGGTACTGCTACTAATTTCTTCCATGCGGGAAGGGGACTCCGCCAGGGCTGCCCCCTTTCTCCTCTACTATTTGTCCTAGTTATGGAGGGTCTATCAGTGCTTATCAACAATGCTAAAGATAGAGGATTACTACAAGGGCTCCGGATTGTTGATAATTTATACCTCACTCACCTCTTATTTGTAGATGATGTTCTTATTTTCCTAAATGGCACTAGGCAAGACTCTGTTCATTTTGACCTGCTCCTGAAATGGTTTTGCAGGGCTACCGGTATGGCACCGAATAGCACTAAATCATCTATCATCATGACTGGTTGCTCGAGACAGGAACAAGACATCTCTCGAAATCTTTTCGATTTTGTCTGTATTGATATCAACAGCGGCCTCAAGTATTTGGGGTATCACATCAAACCAAATGATTATCACGTTCAGGATTGGAACTGGATCATAGCTAAAATTGAGCGCAGAATTAACGTCTGGTATAACCGATGGCTATCCAGGGCTGGTAGACTAATACTCATCAAGTCTATTCTGGAGGCCATTCCGGTCTATTGGATGACCCTGGCCTGGATTCCGATTGGCATCACCAATCAGATAAAAAACATTTGCAGGCAATTTCTTTGGCGCAACCAAGGTAAGACATCCACATTCGCCTGGATAGCATGGGATCGCATCAATTTGCCCAAACATTGGGGTGGTTGGGGGTTAAAGGATCTCCACCTTTTTTCTCGAGCCCTTGCGGCTAAGATGGGTTGGCACATTATTTCAGGTCAGAGTCTATGGAAGGAGGTCATGGTCGCCAAATATATCTCGCCCCAAAGTCCTCTGGATTGGATCCGTGGCTGCATCACTCTGAATTCGGGGGCATCGATCATATGGAAGGCTATCACAAGGGCGGCTCTCATTCTCCAAAGTGGTCTTTCGTGGCAGATTGGTTCGGGAACTCAAGTGCGAATAGGTACTGACTCTTGGTCAGGGAGTGGGGCTTATCACAAACTTCCGGAGTTTATTATTGAGCACCTTGCCCACAGAAATGTCATTTACCTGGCATAGATTGTTGATTGGGCACATACCTCTTGGCGACAACAAGCCTGGCTACAGGCGGGTGACCTGGGGATCCCTCAGGAGGGCACACGTATCTGGGAAAAATATATCTGGGCTCTAAAAGCTACAAACATTCGCATCACTGACCAACAAGACAACTTGATTTGGGTTGTTTCTAAGGATGGGCATTATACTCCAAAGCTTGGCTACCTTGAACTAATTAAGCACAGGGAACCCCCCATCAAGGACTGGTGGTGGAGAAACATTTGGAAATTGAAAGCCCCGCATAAACACAGGCTTCTGTTCTGGTGCTTGCTTAAAGATTGCATTCCTACCACGGATTTCCTCCACAGAAGAGCCTTCCACGGGGCCTCTAGATGCTGTTACTGCCTAAATGACAGGGAGGATGCCCTCCATTTATTCTTGCATTGCCGCATCATACTAAACATTTGGTCCAGGATCACTACTGAATTGGGATGCAGATTTTATTGGCAGGGTGATTCATTATCAGAGGCCTGGTCTCATTGGTGGCAGCTTACTGCTCGCAATCCAAAATTACGCAACCTCCCTCTTATTGTAACTTGGGAATTATGGATTGGTCGAAACAATCTGATTTTCAATGATATACCTATTGACTGTCATAGGATATCCGCAGCCTCTCTCGCCACATATATGCTTATACCCGAGGACAGTTGTGGCTGCAAGCCTCCACATGAGACTCCAGAAACTATCGATTACAGCCGGGCGTGGGCATATTTTGATGGTGCGTCCAACGCCCATGGGTGTGGGGGGGGAGCCATACTTTATTTGACTGATCAGCACTTCTACAACATCAGAATGGGGCTAGGACCTGGCACCAACAACTACGCCGAACTGCAGAGCCTCAGACTTCTTCTTACCTTTTCTCGGGACATTTTCTGTGACTCCATCCAGATATTTGGCGATTCACAACTTGTGACCAATTGGTTCAACAACATATCTCTTTTTCACTCGCACACACTGTCTGCACTGCTGCGTGAGGTTCACCATCTCAGAACACTCTTTGACTCCATCACTGTGACTCATATTTACAGGTCTCGGAACAAAGTGGCTGATCAACTGTCCAAAGAAGCTTCGGAGCTGACCTGGGGTACCTGGCACATCATAGAGCACACAGAGAGACAGATCTACAGATATTATCATCGGCCTTTTATCGAGGAGACTCCTCCTGATTTTGATGTTTAGTTTTTCAGCTACTTGCAGGGAGATTTTGTACTACCTCCCCTTTTTATTTATTCGGCATGTATATTACTTCATACTTATATTCTGGGTCTGTAGGATTTAGTAAGTTATGCACCGAACTTACTAGGTGGACTTTTATGTCTTACACTGTATATGTCATGTTTTGGGACTGTGACTGCCTACAGTCTTTTATGAAAATCTGACTGATTTTGTAATTGTATTATTTCGGACAGAACAGTAGTTTTTATACTACAGTCATATGTAACAGGTAGCTGATCATTAATATGAATAGTTACGAACTTTTTCACTGTGAAAAAAAGGGTTGTTATAGTGCTAAAATGTGGTCTTGTTGGTAAAAAATGGAGAAAAAGGAATAAGAAAGTGAATGCAAAAAGCTAATAATTCCATGGCCCAACATATTTCCCAAAGCTTAAGCATGTGCATGTCCTCGTGCACACCCTTGTGACTGGTTCCTAACATGTTGAGAGTGTAGTTCTGAGAAATCATAGGACTTTGTAGTGTCCTCTGCTCTGCCCTTGTAACCTCGCGAAAGTACTAGTTAAATTTCCCATAATTTATCAATAAAGTGATATGGGTGTTAATACTAATAGGTTGGAAGCCAAACAAGAGGAAACTTAAATGTGAGTCCAATCCATCCTGGGCCAATCTTTTTAATGCAATCCACATACTGAGGAACTCTAGAAATGGTTTGTATAAATTTTGAGGACAATAAGGATCTTCTTCCTTGAGATATTGTCAAGAAATATTCCACCTTAGATTACTCCCTTCTAATTCATTAGCTCTTATCTTCTAAATATTCCTAAGGCATCATTTTAAAACCAAACCTTGATATTTCATTACCAATGCTTCAATGGTTGGAAATTTCAATATTCAATTGTGTGCCCTAGTGACAACATTAGTAGAGTCAAGCTCATTTCTAATGCACAACCTTACTTGTCCCTCATTAGTTGTTACAGATTCATATGTAGCTTTCCATATTACATGGTTTTGAGCAAAAGATACAAAAGCCCTCAACTGAACATCCACAAAATAAGGTGTCAAATCGAAATATCTATCTCCAAAACAAGGAAGGTCATGCAAATATAATTTACACAACAAATGTTGTTCTGAGAAATTAGCACTCTGAAAAGTTTCCAAGAAATCTTGAACTTTCCTTGTATTATATGGTCATTTCTCCTTAAGGGTTGTCAATTGAAACAAAACAAAAAAAAACAAAAAAACCCTACAAATATAAAGGATAAGATGGAGAAGGAAGTCTACAGCTTAGTAAATGGTCAATTATCTCATACATAAACTCCTTCTCTTGTTGTAGCAGTTGCACCTCTTCTTTCAATTCCTTCACTTGTACTATTTCCTACTTCCTTTCTCTTTGACCCCTCACAAAATTTTGAATTCTTAACTTTTCAACCCATTCATTATTAAGACTATTGACCATCTCCTCATGTTGTTTCGGAAAAATAACTTCATATTTAGGGAATATTTCTAACTTCTTCCAATTTTCTACTTCCTTGAGCAAAGATGTTGTTCTCAATATTTCTTCATATTTTAGCTGGGTTGTTTCTGAACCTGCTACAGCCTCAGACTCAACAATCTCTTCTTTATCCCCTTTCTCCTCTTGTTTCACTATCTCAACTATTGGTTCTTATGTAACAACATCATCGTTGATAGGTTCTTGTGGAGAAAAAGTCAAATTAATTTGAGTCTTCTTTGTTTTAGTTATTGGTTCTTATGTAACTGCAGCGTCACAAACAAGTTCTTGTGGAGCAGCAGACTATTTTTCCTCCCTGTCTGATTTGATTATTGGTTCTTGTCTAACAACAACATCATCAGTTGGTTCCTGTGGAGCATCAATTTGAATTTCTTCATTTTGTTCTCCCACTTCAACTCCTACTAAGACAATAATTGATTCTACAACTCCAGGTTCCTTAAAAATTTGTTGATACCCCTCACATACTTTCATGGTTGTTTGAGTGGATGATGTTATTCCTAGTGCTTCTGATAACATTTCTAACCCATTTTTCTTCTTAAATTTCATTTTTTCCTTAACCACGATTAGTTGTTTTCTTAAACCTTCCTTTTTTATTTTCAATTTGATGGATAATAGGGTTGATCATAGTCTTACCTGATAGAGGGGAAACCTCTTGTTATTTCATAGATTTTTCTACTATTGGTTCTTCTTCCTCATGTTGTTCATTAGATTCTTCCTTAAATTCTGGTGTAGCAATAGAGGCTTCATTCATGGAGGCACCTTCCTCTATAGGCTCTTCCTATTTCTCTTATCCAATTGTTTCTCAGGCTCCCTTGATTCAACTGTAACAGTAAATTTTTCAAGCGCTGGAATAATCCCTTGCGTAACAACCACTCACACCCTTTTCTTAGGTTTCCTTCCACCAATCTACTTCTCCAATCTTCTCTTATTTGCCTTCATGTTTCCTGAGGCATCCCTAGTTTTCTTAGAAACCTTTCTTTCTTTAGTTGTTGGCTTAACTATTGTTGTCTCGGCAGTTTCTTCTTCTGGTTCTTCTTCTTCTATAGGACACCAATGATAGTTAATTATTTTCTGATGATCCATTGGAAACCTCCATAGTCTCCTTTTTTCGTGCCCCTTTTCCTTTTGAATATTTACTAGCATAGGTCTTTATAGAGATCCATCTCTTAGGGTTTCGACAACTAGGATCTAGAAAATACATCCTCCCTACTTTTCCTAGGGGTTTCGATTGTTCTTCTCCTAGGGGGTGTAACAATCCTATCTTATAGGAGGTCTATCTACACTTGTAGGTGTTGTTTCAACACTCTCCTTTTGCTCCTCACTTTCATCATCCTCTGCATATACACGTGGTCTTGATAACAAAGCATCCCATGAACTCCCCTACTCTTGTAGTGATTGAATTATGATCAATTTGATAATTTCATGATTGGTTAAACAATTTTCTATGTGTTTTTCCACTCGCACTCCCTCTGCCATGTGTTGTAGTGACTTCAACAAATAGTAAGGGAGATTTATCAACTTCCTTGTCCTAAGGTATGCCATCAATTGAAAGTGATAGTTGAATACAATCCCAAAGCGACCCTCACAGGTGATAAATTTATGAAGGAATGGAGCCACATCCTCACAAAGGTGGCGAAGGGATGTTATGTCAAAACCCCTACCCTTAGTTGTCAATTCCTCTACTTCTCGCATAAACTCAACCTTAACTTTTGGAATTGTCACCTTCCTTGAAAACAACTAAGCCCCTCTTTGTCGAAGCCCTATTACTCTTGCAATTACCTCATCTATAAAAAAAATTCTAAATCCCCTGACTTCAGAGTATTTTTCATTTAGGGTCTGTACAAAATCCAGACCAGCCAACTCACTAAAACCCTACAATTTCTCAAAATAACTCAACCACCCTGCATTTCGAAAAAATTCTAGAGCTTTCGGGTATTGTAACAACATGTCAAAAAAATTTGGTTCATGTCTTACCAACGCTCCTCCCATGGATGCTTAGAACTATAACTGCTTAGCATTGTTAAATACATGTTATAGAGTTGCCTTGGAACACATAGATACTTTCTAAGGAGAGAATGTCGATACACAAAAATTACTCCTTGTTTTCCAAATTGGGTCTTTTAGTTCTCATGAGAAAAAAATTCACACAGTCGCATCAATTTCCAAAAATGATAGTAAGGGTAATAATGTAAAAATAATGATGGTAAGGGTAGTGATACTAAAAATTATGGTGATTACCATAATGGTTAAAGTAATGGCAGTTATAAGGTCTAATCATACATTATTATGGTAAATTGAAGTGATTTTTCATCAAGTCATATCCAATTAATTACAAATTTCATCCTTAGCACGTGTAACAAAAATAATCCAATGCCATAATGAGGTGAAAAATAGGACATTACAAAGGAATCTAAAAGGAAGCTAAACAGGAAGCTAAAATGGACGCTAAAAAAAATACCATAACCAGGAGAAAAATAAGACATTACGCAAGAAGTTATACATGAAGCTACATCAAGAGCTAAAGGAGAGGCTAAATTGGGCTCTAAATACAACACTAAAGTTTACGCGAAATAGCGGAAATCGTCTATGATCGGCATAACAAATGCAAAAATTTGCGCCATCCCGATAAATACCGCTAATTTTTTAAAAGAGGTGGAGAAAAATACACTAAAACAGTGAATGGAAGCAAAAAATGGAGCTAAAGAGGAAGCAAATCACAAGAATTTGTTATAGTGGGAAACAATGCTTAGAATGTAGGTGAAATAACCAAACCCAATGGGAGAAGTACCTAACATTAGTAGAGTTTGTCTGCAATAAAAATTACCACGGTTCGATTGGGATGCCTCATCAAGCTCTATATGGGAGGCTATGCAAGACACTGTTGAGTTGGGAAAGGTTGGAGAACAGTAATAGTAGGGCTTGAATTGGTACAAGAAATGGAGGAGTAGGTGATTCAAATTCAACAAAGGTTAAAGGAAGCACAAGATACATAGAATATTTATGCCAATGGAAATAGAACCGAGCAAAGTTATGAAGTGAGGGACCAAGTTTTTATTTATATCTGGCCAACCAAGAGCGCTATTCATTTTAGGAAAGGGACGAAGTTGTAACCTCGATTTATAGGACATTTTAGGATCAAAGAGAAAATTGGACCAATTTCCTTTCGTCTTGTACTTCCATCCCACTTACATAAAACTCATGATGTTTTTCATGTATCTGTTTTATGACATTATGTTTCTAATGAATCACACAAACTCAATTGGAGGGAATTGTAGGTATCAAAAGTGGGAACCATTATGGTTGTATCGCTATGCATATTGGATTGTAGAGTTCAACAACTTAAACTTCATTTGATAAACTAGGCTAAGGTCCAATGGGGCAAGTATTTTTTAGGGTCTACTTCTTGGGAGGATGCAGAAAATTTACATCAAGACTAACCCTCACTTTTTTTCCACATGTGATGCCCAATTTTGACTTCGACAACTAGTTATGCTAACGCCCTATTTGTATTTTCATGGTGTATTATTTGTGAATGCTATGTAATTTTGTTGCATTTAAAATTGGATAGATGGACTTATTTATATAAAACACTCAATGAATTATGTTTTGTTAATTAAAATATCTGTATATGATTTAACTATTGTATGATTTATTTCCAGCATGTTGAAGTGAATTGAGAGATTCTCATACATGGATATCGGGTCTAATAATATGATAATTAGGATCATATATATGTATATGTATACATTGTGTTATGCATATTCTTGGATGAGAACTAACTTGTAGGATTGGAAGGGGGCTATGTGATAACCATAGATCCATGCTACTAACTGGTCGATGTCGGGACATAAAATGAGTAATGGTATGATGTAAAATGTTATATTATATTTTGTGTTAATTGATATGCATTCTTCTGACATTGGGTAAGGAGATTGTTTCCAGGTAACATGATTTCCCAAGTGAATAATTTGAGGACAAGCATCTAGAACCAACTTCGTAGTGGTGTCCATGTTAGGTTGTTGACTCTAGTTCTTTGAGGAGAGGTGGAGGAATTTCATACTATGTAACCTCTTGAGTTGGAGTCATGGAAGGTTTGTGATGGACATGCTCCACTAGATGTGTAATTACAACTGCCAGTTTTCTGCTAGGGAATCTAGATTGATATAGTTGATGCTTTTCCCACTTTGGTTTTATCAAAGGTTAGATTGGTATAAGTGATACCATAGTATGTTGTAGCAAGGGACAGATAGGATGGGAGCAAAAGTAGTTTAGGGAGTATGGGAGGGTAAAGGCTATTTGTGAACTCTAAATGGGAGGTGATATATTCTTATGCTTTTACTTATTTTTTGTTACAATACCTTTCTCATTATTTTGATTATGGTTGATTGCCATTTTACTCCTCGATTTCTTAATCCTCCTGATTCCAATTTTTGGACGAAGTATTATGATGGAGGGGTGTATGTAACACCCACTCCCCTATCCTATTGTGTTATGCTATGTTGTTAGCCTACCCACTGTGATATTTCTTGATGTGATAGATCCTTATTAGTGTTATTAGCATACGTATGAGGTATGTGCATGCTAAATGCATACCCTAATGTCTCTATGCATATGCTAGCACAAATATACTAACATTCTATGACATATTATGCTAGATAATTAATTAATCGTTAAGCTTGATTAACGATTGAGCTATGAATAACCTTAATCTTGATTAGTGATTAATCAAATAATTAACCTCTGATCATGACTAATAATTGATTAATGGTTAATGGTTTAAACCATATTATGATTAATTTAATATTTTAATTAAGAAGGATTCTTGTGAATCCATTGATTTGGCCGATCTTTAGAAGTTTATATTACTTTGTATTACATCAATAAGGGGTGGGAGAATGACTTGACTACCTAAGGTAATAATTGGAGATAAGGTAGGGGTGGCTCGAGAGTCATGGAATTAGGTGGCATTAATGAGGGGGAGACTTTGGGAATTAATGTGGAGATAAGTGTGAGGGAAAGAGCTTGGGGAGGGACTTTTAAGTGGTTTTTGCTAGAAATCATTTGGTCATAGAGAGTGGCGAAGAAGTGTGAAAGAGGGCCAAGAGAATGCTAGAGGGAATTTGGATAGTGGAGTGGATTTTGGAGTTGGACATCAGGAAGGTGTTGGTAGTGAGAGTTCAGACACATTATGGTTGCGCTTTAGACTTGGGCTTACATGACTAGGGAACCTGTGGAGGTTCCCTAGGCTAGGAAGCTAGATAGGTTGTTCCTAGTTGGAAAGATGGAATATTCAATTGGGTGATCCCAGGAGGAGCACCGCAACAATTCAATGGTATTTAGGTATTCCAAATATTTACTATGTTTGTTTAAATAATGCTAAATCTCATAATAATATGTTGTTGAATCTAACAAATCATTAATGATAGTGTAGTTGTATACAAAATTTTATTTTGTTGTATATAAATTTGTATATAAATACATAGTTAGATGAAATTAAATTCTTCGTTACAAGCCAAATCCCCTGAGATAGGGTCTCACAACCCTCATACTAAGCAACACACCATTGAAATTTTTTAGCCAAGATCCATCTTAACTCTGTATCATGCATCAAGAGGGATCAAATCTTTCGAGATGCAAACAATTTTTAGAGTAAAAAACTCGAGAAAATGATTTCACCTCAAGGGATTTCATCCCTTTGAGCACATGATATATGTACACTAATTCACACACACACACACACATATGTTAGTTGGAATTTTAAAATCCATGTTGAGTAGGGAAGGAATTACAAATCTTCTTCATAATGGACTACAAAAGGTGTATTTGTGCCTAATATGATTTTATAGAAGCATATAGATATAGATTTATGTGTTGAAAGAGATTGAATCCTTCGAGGTGCGATTATTTCTTCAAGTTTTACAGGTTTTCATCTCTTTGTATTTGATACATATATGCATAAGTTATATTTTAAGTTAAGATGGATCTAGGAGGAGGAGGATTTTTCCCTCCTAGATCCATACCAAGAGGGAGAAACTAGAAAGGAGAAATAATTGCAAGCACTATTGTTCACAAAGACGTCCATGAGATCATTTTCAAAATATTTTAATTTAGTTTTTAATCCCTTTTGCAGGAAAACAAAAACAAAAAAACAAAACAAAAAATGTTACAATGTTACGTGTCATTAACAAGAGAAATGGAGGTGTGAGGCATGGTTAATTAATCCAATTGTTTAATAACTTTATCAAACAAGACCCAATGGGTTGATTTAATCAAGGTTCATACATTTGATCATATTTGAAAATTTCAATGAACGATACTATAAATATATTAGAGAGACAAAACATAAGAGGAAATGCACAATTCAAGCAATTTTTACACTAAAGTTGCTTTCTATAGCCAAATATGAGGGACATGTGTAATTCCTTTCGTGTCATTTAACAAGATATCAACAAAAAACACATTTCATTGACAATCATAAATAAAATATTTTTATGTCTACTTTGAGTTCTCAGTATCAACTAAAGAGTCGGTTATTTCGCTAGTCGAATGCCCAATTAATTGTCTCTGGAAGATTCATAGGTATGATGAACCCACATAACCTTAGGTTCCAACTCTCTCTCTCTCTCTCTCTCTCTCACACACACACACAAATATATATATATATATAAGAAGCAACATAGATCCAAAGTTATGCATAAATAGATATCAAACCTCTCAAGGTGCAATCCCTTCCTCAAGTTTTGTAGGTTTGCAATATCTCTCTGTGCATATTTTTTTAGGATCCATATTGATTTTTTTTTGGTATTAATATATTTTTAAATTCCATGTGTCAACTCCATGTTGAGTGGGAAATAAAGTACATTTCTTCCTAATAGTGGATTATAAAATGTGCCTTTCTACCTCATAATATTTTTTCACTTATATATATATATATATATATATATAGAGAGAGAGAGAGAGAGAGAGGGAGATATCCATCGAAAGAGAACAGATCCCTCAAGATGCAATTCTTTCCTCGAGTTTTGCAAGCTTGTGTCTCAAAAGATTTGATTCCTATTTGTTCATGTTAGATTCTAAGTTAAGATGGATCTAGGAGGAGGAGGATTTTCCCTTCTTGGATCCATGTATGGGAGGGACAAACCAAAAAGGTGTAATGATGGTGGCCACTAAGGTTTATAGAGACAGTGATGGGAACATTTTCAAAATATTTTAATTTGGTTTTTAATCCCTTTTGCAAAGAAAAATTATGTGTCATTAACAAGAGAAATGGGGATGTAAGGAAGGGTTTATTAAACCCATTGTTTAATGACAGTATTAAATAAGACACTCAGTGGGTTGATTTAGTCAAGATGACAAGGTCAATGAATAATATTATAAAAATACTAGAGAGACAAAACATTAGGGGAAATATATAATTCAAAAAAATTGTTGTATAGAAAGGTGTTGTATACAATCCTTTTTTTCCCCAAGAAAAAATCATAATTTCCATTAATTATAAAGAAAATTACATGTTGTATCAGCTACATATTGCGACGATGCAAAATTGTGTTCATACCATAAGTTATTTAAGTTTAGGATGATTCAAAAAATAATAAAAAATATTTACAGAGTACTGTGCATTTCAAAAAACATAAATAGCATCAAAATAAAGTATCCCAAAAACTGTAGTGCCAAAAAATTCTCTAATCAGTCAGACTGATCAGATGGATCCAACATCCCTATTTTTTCAATGAATGGCTTGTGGTAATGCTGGTATGTTTTTGGTCCATTCTGTTCAATGATTTTCCAATGACCCCAAGTCAGTTGTGTTGCTCCTTTGGAAAGGTAGTCAACCATCTGGTTCCTTTCCCTGTAAATATGAGTAAGAGTAATGGAGTAAAAGTGAGATTTTAGTGCCATAACTTCATCCAGCAGTCCCCTGAGTGTGTGCACGTAACATCTAGCTGTATTGTTGAAATATTTAATTGCAATCTTAGAGTCCCCAAATATTTGTATTCGGTTGCATATTTTTTCAAGGGAAAAGATAAGTAGTAGTCTGAGGTTGTTAAGTTCTAGGTAATTGTTGGGGCTCGGGCCTAATCCCATATTGATATTATAAAGGTGAGCGTCTATATGTCATGGGATGGCACCCTCTCCACATCCACCAATGCTTGCTGCCCCATTAAAATATGTAGAGGGATATGCTTTGTCAATATTTTCGGTCACAAGTACCCTACCTTGTGTCTTGTTAACCTCCTCGGGGATCAAATGGAAGAGAGCTACAATGGAGTTGCATATGGGGGGCCAGTTTATTGCAACAATTTGAAAAGTGATGAGATTGTGGGCCAGACAGATTCCCCATGAAACCAGGAGGTGAAGGTTTCGTTCTTTCAAAGATGCTCCCGAGTGCCACCAGTTATGCCACACCATTGAGATAGAATCTCATTTCCAGATGTGAGATATGCCCAAGGCCAAAGAAATCAGTTGCCATACTTTGCAGGTTGTGGGGAATTTTAGGAATAGTTGATCAATTTCCTCACAATTTTCTTTACGCAAACCACATCTAGATGGTCCATGATATGATCTCCTAGTAAGATTATTTTCCGTGGCTGCACGATTTGTGAGCAGAAACCACATAAATAACTTGGCCTTTAGAGGTGCCCTCAGCTTCCAGAGATGTCTCCACCACCAAATCAACTCATGGGGTTCTTGAGCCAGAGTGAGTGTTGTGTAGCCATCTTTAGGGGTGTATAAACCACCCAAGGAAACAACCCAAATCAGCTCATCCTCCCTCTCTGTTATTCTGACATGGTTTTGAGGCCTCAGAAATCCGTTGCAACAACATGAGGGAAAACCAACCAATCCAGACCTTAGAGCAAGTCCTTTTCCGTTTGGTGTGGTGGGTCCGACTGGGGATAAAGGGACCATTTTCCCAATAAGGATGATTTTGGGATGTTTTTTGCTTATATAACATGCAATGGGAAATGATTTTAATCTATCACATGAATTTATCTAAACTATTTATTCTATTATATACCCGGGGTGTTTCTTCCTTTTTGCGATCTAAAAATATATCTTCCAACTATTAGTAATGAAGATTGTTTAATAGTTGAAAGAGATGAAAATTGTGTAAAGATAATTCTTCTAACAAAGTAGTTTGATTAAAATAATTTTGAAAAACATATCGCATTTTTATGTGTGATTATATATAAGATAAGAAATCATAAATAAATATCAGTTCAAAAGAGAATTTAACATTCATTTATAACAACAATTCAAATATATAATGGATAAAAGATAATTATCAATCCAAAAAGAAAAACTTAATATAATGTGTAGAAGTACCATATATATGAAGTCCTACTCATATAAGCTGACAGTAGTTTTATGCTCCTCTTCACTTTCAAGCAATTTAAACAACTTCAAATGTCAAAAGATAACAAATTTCCGTTCCATTAATCTATCAAATACAAACTTACAGAAGTGCATTCTTTGCAAATGTTTTTGACAAATTTTTGGACCCTTCTCTAAATGCATGAGAAGCGTTTAAATATTAAACTACAATATGTTTAAAAATAGATTATTACAAAAAAATAGAGGAGGTTTCAAAGAACCATCCCCGTAAACAGAAAACTTAAACTATAGTCTAGGAAAATAAATTAACAACATGACTATGTGTGCTAATCTTCTTTGTGAATTTGATCTCGAAGCTGAAAAATATTCACCATTGGCTTTAGCTAAGCTGGCTACGAAATTCCTGATCTGATATGGCTTTTGAATACTGCATTCGAAAGTGTTGGCTACAACTTCTTTGTTGAATAAATTAATGACTGAAGAGTTAGGCATTGATGATAAGCTTTGATTATAATATTCCAGTAATTTTCCTGATCAAACTTATTTATATTTTTAATCATTTCCCCCTACATATTTTTCCTTTGTTTCCACTATGCTTCTAATGGCTTGAGTTCTGAGAGCACTTCAGTTGTGGATTCTTTAATAAGCTCATCTTTCAAAAGATGTTCATTAACAAATTTAGTAATTTCATTTGTTAACCTTGATGCCTTTGCCACTGCCTTTTTTTCTTGTCTCAGTTGTACTTCCCAATCCTTAAATAAGATTTCCTTGTGAAATTTATCTATCTGAGTTAGGTCAGATTTATTTCTTCAGTTACATCCTTGACACTGAATGAACTCACTAATATTATTTTAAATTTTCTCACACTCAAGTTTCTTGTTAGCCACTTGTTGGATAAGGATTTTGCTTGGATCACAGTAAGAGCTGGTAATTGAAGCTTGTTGACAAAAGGTTTATTATTGTTGCTTTAACTTTGCATTCATTTCTAGTGCTTCTCTTATGAACAAATATACTTGGGGTTGGCTTTTTAATTTGTTCATTGCTGCTTCAAGCTGTGTTTCTTTCTCTGTAATCTGCACCTGGTGTTGCAAATTCATTCTTTCAAAATCCTTTTGAAATTGATACATCTTCAATTCCATCTGCCTACTGGAGTTAAATTTTTCCTACTCTAATAGTCTCTCTAATTCTTGTACTCTGTCTTCTTTTTTCTTCAATAGAAGTTGTACCTCGATGGCTTTATCAATGGTGGTAGTAGCATATGCTCCTGCATATTGTGATAACTTAGTTAGATTTTATGTAGGATCACCCAAAGGGTCTTTCCATAGAACATCAACAGATTCGTTCATAATATTTGAAATTGTATCATCCATTCTTCTCCTCTTTCTTCTCTTAAATACAGCCTTATGACTGGTGTTGAGCTCCAAAGATGTTCTTTCTTCCACCACATTCCACTCCATTTTCTTTGTCCATTATTAATCATAGGCTCAAATGATCAGTAGAATTAGTTAAAATTTCTTTAAGAATGAATATCATGACTAACTTGATATGTTTTTATGATTTTTTCATTGTAGTACTTTTTGAACTAGATCTAGCTACAGAATGTAGACATTCTGTAGCTAGTTGTTGATTCTGCAGCTGTCTTCATGTCTACGCAGGTTCCAGGTGTCATCTTGGAGAAAAACACATATGGGCGTATTCCACATCATTCCCTCATCATTTTTTGCTCTCCACGAAGCTTGAACGGAATTCTGTAGGCGGTTATGTACGTGGGAACTCAAACTAGGAGAGAGACTCCTAATAGGACAAGGACAGTCCAGATGTCCTTAATTCTATTACGTGACCATCATCAGAGTCCTAGTTTGGTTTTTATTTGGAAAGACAATTATCCCTAGGTTATCTCAAGACAGTTATGTAATTTTGATTATAAATATGGCTCGGGAAACCGAGGGACAGGGTTAGATTTTGTGATTTATTGCTAGATTTCAGAAGTACGAAAACACTCTGTTTTGAAGTAATTTCTCTCTAATGCAAGAAGTATCACTTTGTTGAAAGCATTGAGTCAATCTTGAAGTATATTTTGCATGCTACTCCGGTGGTAGAGGGCCCCTGCCTTTTGAGTAGCCTTGTTTATACGGTTTAGATAAGTATTTTAGTCTTGTTTTCATTTCTAGCTTAGGCAAGTTTTTGAAGTTTATGTTCATATTTGTTTACATTAATTATCACAGCTAGACTTAATGTTATAAACTCTTCCAAAATATCATTACGATGAATAAGGCATAGCTGTGGTATTGTAGGTTTTAGTTGCATTTCCTTTCGTTAATTATCACAGTTAGACTTACTCTAATAAACTCTTCCAAAATATCATCATGATGAATAAGGCATAGTTGTGGTATTGTAGGTTTTAGTTGCTTGTTTACACTAAGTGTCACAGCCGGTCTTACTCTTAAAAACTCTTCCAAAATATCATTAACAACGAATAAGAAACAACTGTGGTGTCTTAGATTCTAGTTGTATTTTCTTTCAGTCTTATGTTTATGTTCAATTGCATTGAATAATACAGCCATACTTGTTTTACAAACTCTTCCAAAATATCATTCATATTGAACGAGATGGGCTGTAGAATTCCATAGACTAGTTGCATGTTAATTTAGTTACAGCACTCCGGAGGTAGAATGCATTTAGTTCAGCTCTGTCACTACATTCCAAGTTTGATAATGGCATTTTAATTTAACTCTGTTCACTATACTTCAAGTAGATTAGTAGCATTCTAGTTTAGTCTTAGCTCAGTGTATTAGCATTCTAGTTTAGTCGTTATCCATTGCATTTTAGATTGTATTAGTTGTTAAATTTAGATACCACGGTCTTCATTATTTACAAAAACTTATTTTGTTCCAACCTCATATTAATACATAATCATCTGGACAGAAGCTAGTATCAGTCTAAGGCCTGGAGTATTTTGCAACCTTTTTACCATTTCACAAATAAGCCTTTTCTCAAGGACTATTCTAAAAAGAAACCTATAACTTTTGAGTGAGGCCTAGTGGTGCTAAATTGAGTTGCAGAATAGAATTAGAAGTTAGTTTAGAGTAAAATCTTATTGTGCTACAAATTTTCTTTTACAAATATGTTCCAATGAACCTTTAATCATGGATGAAATGTTGTAACATTGTAAGATGATTGTTTATTTAGGAGAACTTCATTCACACTTAACTTGTCCATTTCTCAAGCTCTTCCAACACATATTTAATGAATGAATTGGATAAGTTCAAGCTCATGTTGTGATTTATTTCCTTGCAATGAAGTCATTATCAAGCTTTGCATTTGTTGTTTTCCAGCCATAGTTTAGGCTTTTTTCTGTTTTAATATTTGCATTTGTTGTTTGCCATCCATAGTTTAGGCCTTGTTCTGCTTTAATATAACCAATAGCTTCTTTTCACCAACATTTAGTTCTTTCCCTTTTCAAACATAAAACCATAAAACCAAAAACATCAGAAAACACTAAACACAATGTAGTGAGAAACAAATACCTAGGCACATATAGTGCACCACACTTCAGCAGTTTACCAACCCTGGTTGACAATTAATGAAATCAATTTAGGAACACTAGGTTGAGCACAAACATTTTGGCGCCATTGCTGGGGAAGTGTAACTAGGTAGCCTTGTTTCTTAACTTAAAAAAAAAAAAAAACAATGATATGCGTAGAGAGAGAGACTCAAGGGGTAGATTCATAAGAAGCAGAAGCAGAAGCTTGATTCCTAGAACACCACTTGTTTCACCTAGACCAAGAGCCAACACACCTCCAACTCAAACCCACATTCCATCCCTTACTGATCCTAGACTCCCAGAGGACTTAAGATCAGATATTCCATTAGAAAGACCTTCCACTTCATCCACTGAACCTTTCTTAGAAGAAGATTCAAGGACTCCTGCTAGAGATACAAACTTTTCCACTTCCACAGAAGAATCAACTATGGCAGAAGAAGGGGGAGGAGGAGTCTTTAATGGGGAACACACATTATTTGGAGGGGGTAGAGGTAGAGGTAGAGGAGAAGGAGGTAGAGGAAGAGGTAGAAGAGAAATGGGAAGCTCTTTTGGGTTTCCTATAGTAGATGAAGAAACCAATACGACTATGAAAAATATTTCACCCTCTGTCCTTCCAAACTTCTATGGACTTAAAACTGAAGATCCTGAAACTTTCCTATTTGAATTTGAAGTCCTGTGTAGAACTTATGACTACTTACAATATGCTCAAAAACTTAAACTATTTCCTTCAACATTGAAAGGAGCAGCATTGAAGTGGTTTATGAGTTTGATCAACAGTTCTATTAGGACATGGGAAGACATGAAACAAGAATTTCTAGAGAGGTATTTGGATTATTGTATGCCAATCAATCATAAGGAGGAAGTGTTTAAGATGTTACAAAAAGAAGATGAAAACCTGGAATATTTGTTGGAGAGATTTCATTACAACATCAAAAGAGAAAAAATGGAAAACTTAGACCAAGACACCTTAAAAGCTCTCTTGTTGAAGACAATTAGGGATGAATGGTTGGATATCCTTAACATGATGGGAAAAGGGGATATATCTCAGCTCACATTACCTGAAATATATGAGTTATGTATCAACCTTTCAAGAGGAAAATCTAAAACTGTGAAAGGACCAAGAGACCCTGCTCTTGCAAGGGTAAGTAAGTCTGCTTCTGGGATAGTAAGTAGGGCAGAGACACCCTTAAGTTACAAAACAAGAAAAAATCTTAGGGAGTCTTAGTGAACAAATAGAAACCCTTAAGTTACAAAACAAGCAAAAATATGAATCTGATGCTTTAGCAATCTTTTGTCCCAAATGTAGAAAGAAGCATGCCTTGAGAGAATGTCCTTTGGATGCAAAAGTTGTAGAGACCTGTGTGATTTGTTCAGAAAAACATGAGACCAAGAGTTGTCCTTCACTTCCTGGTCTTAAAGCTGTCTTTCAAGAAGATACTCCTACAAGTTCCACAGAATCTCTCAATTTTGTCTCTAGAAGGCCTTGGCAAGGACCTCAAACACAAGGATTCCATGATCAAATGTATAACCAACCTCTACCAAATTGGAATTCTTGGCAGCAACCTTGGCCCCAATTTCAAAATCAATCTCAAGCTTGGGCACAAGGAGCACAAAATCCCTATGGAAGATACTCTCAGTACTAACAGTATCCACCATACCCACATTTTCCTCCTCAACAAAATCCTCAACAGAATCCTCAACCAAATCTTCAAAATCTACAACATCAAAATCAACCACTTCCATTACCATTTCGTCAGAAATCAAATCAGTTTCCTACTCAACCCATACCAAACCCCAACAATAAAAATCCTCAGAATACATACATGATAGAAGGCCAACAGTTTCCAACTTATTTAATTACTCCCCTAGACCTTAGTGATGTTCAACTTAGGTCTGGAAGAATACTTGAAAAGAGGAAACCTTTTGTGATCATACAAGAACAAGATAACTCTGAGGAAGATTCTCTACAAGTGAATAAAAGTCTTGAAGAAGACACATATTTTCAGGACCCAAACATTGAAAAATCAAAACAAAAAGAACCAATAACTTCAACTCCTATATTAGAGCAGCCATCAACATCCACTCTTACACCTCCCTTTCCAGAAAGATTACAAATTGATAGAGGTGTAGAAAAACAAATTATGGTGCCTAATTATGATTTCCTAGATGAGCTGAGAAATGTTTGTATTAAGATTCCATTATTACAAGCCATGCGGAAATTCCAATTTTAGCAAAGACAATAAAGGAGTTAAGCATGAAGAAAACAACAAAAATAATAAGAGAGACAAAGAAAATTCAACTGGCAGGAAAAATAGCAGACATTATGATGGGTAAGATTGCCATTCCAAAGTATCTAGACCCAGGAAATCCAGTTGTTAAAATTCACATCAATGGAATTGAGATCCAAAACACACTCATTGATTTAGGAGCAGCAATCAATATCATGAGTAGACAAATCATGGATAAACTGAAACTTCCTAATATTCTCTTTACACCCACATTATTACAATTAGCAGACAGATCTGCGATCAAACCTGATGGGGTAATAGAAGAAATTCCAGTGTCCCTAGATTCTTGGGAGTACCCTGTGGATTTCATGATCCTAACTCCTAAGAATAATCTAGGAGGGCATCCAATTATATTAGGAAGACCTTGGTTAGCTACAGCTGATGCTTTCATTAGTTGTAGATCCAGTGATATGTATATATCTGATGGTATTTCAACTAAGAAATTCACTTTGTATCCTCCAGCAAGGACAATTACCCATTTAGATGATACTCAATGGATAGAGGATGAAGAAGACTTACAACCTCTCTTCACAATATCAGAAATTAGTGAAGATAGTCAAATTCTGAATACTTTAGAAAACTTTGAATCCTCTTTGGAATACAAACATGAACCATTTCAAGAAGAATCCAACATTGATTTTTTATCATCAAGACAGATGTCTCTTCATTCTATGGATAAATTTGGCAGCTCTACAAGTGAGATATTTCCAGGCAAAACTTTAAACATAAACAAGAACCTAGAAAAATCTCAACAAGAAGAGCTAGTCAAGATTTTACAGAGACATTCTTCTGCATATGCATGGGAGTACACTGATATGAAAGGGATAAGCCCTAAGACTTGCACTAATCACATCTACATAGAGGAAAATTGTAAACCAATCAGACAACCTCAAAGACGGATGAATCCAAATCTTAGGGAGATTGTTAAAGAAGAATTGTAGAAATTGTTGAATGTCAACTTTATCTATCCTATTTCAGATAGTCAGTGGGTTTCTACTTTGGTAATTGTGCCAAAGAAAAATGGTAAATGGTATGTATTGACTACTGAGAATTAAACAAAGCTACTCTTAAAGACCATTTTCCGTTACCCTTCATAGATCAAGTGTTAGATACATTAGCTGGCAAAAAGTACTTCTCATTTCTAGATGGGTTTAGTGGGTATAATCAAATTCAAGTAGCACTTGAGGACCAAGACAAAACCACATTTACCTATCCTTGGGGTAGCTATGCTTACCGAGTATTTCCATTTGGATTATGAAATGCACCTGCAACATTTCAAAGGGCAGTATTAGGAATTTTTTTCAGATCTAATACATAATTGTGTAGAGGTATATATGGATGATTTCACAGTTTATGGAAACACATTTGAAGAAGCCTTAGCAAACTTGGAAAAAGTTTTAAAACGATTTAAAGAAGCAAATCTTTCACGAAGTCATGAGAAGTGTTTTATGATGTTTACTAAAGGAATTGTTTTAGGACATCACATTTCAGGGGATGGGATTAGAGTTGATGAGTCAAAAGTTGAAGTCATCTCTAACTTATCTATTCCAAGTTGTCAAAAATATGTTAGGAGTTTTCTACGATTTACAGGATATTATCGAAGGTTTATAGAAGACTTCACCAAGATAGCATCTCCACTCTTAGACCACTTACCAAATACTATGAATTCAAAATGGAATTCGATTGCCCGATTAGCCTCTTGAGACCACAGAAAACAAAAATTTAAAGCACCTATTTTAGGAGACATATTGGAAGTTACCTTTTCATATTTCAACAGAGATGCCTCGAATCTTTGCTCTCGCTGGGAGCGATGTTAGGACAAAAGATCGATTTCTGTATGCCATCTACTATGCCGGTAAAAATTTGGCTCCTCTGCCAAAGTTAAACTATATTATAGCGAAAAAGAGTTTTTAGTTGTTGTTCATGCTGCAAACAAATTAGGACACTATATAACCGAGCTATGAAACATGTTACACAGATCATTACGCAATTAGATATTTAATGAACAAATAATTACTAAATTTCATGGCAGAGTCATAAGATGGTTATTGATTTTACAAGAATTCAACATTACCATTCTAGATAGGCCTGGAAAAAAAAACACAGTAGCTGATTTCCTATCTAGACTCCAAAACATCAAAGACAATACCCCAGTTTAAGATCAATTCCTTGATGAATATATTTTTGCAATTTCTACTCAAACTCCTTGGTTTGCTGACATTTCTAATTATTTAGTTTCAGGGAAATTTCCTTCAATAATGAATGTAAGAGACAAAATAAAGATCATTTATGACAGTGAAAAATATTCATGGGTTGCTAATGAGTTATAGAAAACAGGTCCAGACTTTATCATTAGGAGATGTGTTCGGGAAGATGAGATACCTGAGATCCTCAAGGCATGTCATGATGAACCTTGTGGCGGACACTTTGCTGATAAAAGAACAGCTTATAAGATCCTTCATTTAGGATATTATTTTCCATCCTTGTTTAAAGATGCTAAAGAGTATGTCAAAAGGTGTGACAGTTGCCAAAGGGTAGGGAAACCTTCTCCTTCAGGTGAGATGCCATTACAACCTCAGGTACACATTGAACCTTTTGAAAAATAGGCTTTGGATTTTGTAGGACCTATTAGTCCTCCATCAAGACAAAAGAAATATATATTAGTTTGCACTGATTATGTTACTAAGTGGGTAGAAGCTAAACCATTACTTGTTGCTAGTGAATCATCTGTAGTTACTTTTCTTTTTGAGGATATTTTTACTCGTTTTGGTGTCCCAAGGGAAATTGTTACAGATCGAGGAGCTCAATTTACATCAAGGCTAGTGGAGCAAATGATGGAGAAGTACAAAATCAGACATAGAAAATCTACTCCTTATCATCCACAAGCAAATGGTCAAGTGGAATCTACTAATAAGGTCATTGAAGGAATCCTAACAAAGATTGTCCATTTACATAGAAGAGATTGGGTAGATAGGCTTCCTGAAGCCTTGTGGGCCTATAGAACTACATGGAGAAACACAACAGGCCATACTCCTTATGAGCTTGTTTATTGAAAGCAATTTTTGTTTCCCATAGAGTTCCAGATTCAAATTTTCAAAATGGCAGTTCAGCTAGGACTTGATTTAACGGAGGCACAAAAGCATAGACTGGAGCAAATTAATGAATTGGATGAGATCGGACAAGATGCAGTTCAGAAAACAAGTCTAGTCCAACAGCAAAGGGCTAGATGGCATGACAAGTACATCAAGGAGAAGAAATTCAAAGAGGGTGACTGGACTCTCTTGTTTGATTCAAAATACAAGGATTTTCAGGGGAAAATCTAAACACGTCAACCCAGGCCATATGAAATCATAAGAATTTTTAGCGACGGAGCAATAAAAATTAGGACAATAGATGAAAGAAGAGGTCATTTTTCTTGTGAATGGTCATAGATTGAAGGCATATCATAAGCCACTCTCGAAGAGAAGAATTTGTCGAGAAATTCCCAGGAAAATAGTGATGTGAAGTTAATGAAGAAGAATCTTTCTTCTTCCTTGACTTAATTAGATTTTCTGATCATTTTATTGAAATAAATAAATAAATTATAAACATGAAAACTAATCACTGATTAGCATGTTTATACAGAAAAGATAGAGTGAAAATCAGAATCTTTCTGACACTAACTTTTCCATTTTGTTTTTTTATACAAGCATCTGTTACATAATCATAAGTGCAAATCCATATCTCACTTGTGATTCATTTCATTCTATTTACTCATCCATCCATACTCCATTTCATTCATTCATCCATACTCCATTTTATTCATTCATCCACAATTAATTCATCCACACTTCATTCATTTCACCCCATAGTCCACCTCATTTCCATTCCAGATTTTTAAATTTTAATTTTTTTCTACAATTAAATAATACATATCATGAATTGCAGGTCACTTCTCATACTTCACTCCATTTCATAAGTTGTGATCCATTCCACTCCATTATTCACTTCATTCATACTCCATCTTACCATATTTCATTATTCATTTCATACAACCTTTCATCATTCCAAGCTTCAAACCATATTTCAAGTTCTCTACAGGTACATTCTACAATCAATCAGACATTCTACATCTAGTCAGACATTCTATAGCCAGACAGACATTCTGCAGCCAGAGAGCCTAAAAGCACTGTCTAGTAATCATTTGATTTGCAACAAAATGATCCTGCATATCCAAGAAAAAGAAAAATCAAGAAGGTTATGAAGACTCAAAAATTAATGATTTTCAGGAGAGAGCAAAGCATATGAAGATCACAAGAAAATTAAAGCAAAGGCAAAGGTATGAAATTATTATAGTGACGAATCATGAAAAATTTTAGTATAGTTCAGTTATATATTATTCAAAAATTTGTTTTAATTAATTTTGTTGATCATGCCTAACAAACCTCCCGCAAAAACTTTGGATAAAACTCCTTCTATTCCGCAATTTGAAAACCCATATCCAATCATAATTTAAAAATCTAAACGATTAAAGTGATGAAGTGATTGGATTAGTCACGTCACTAAGCATTTAATGTTGATTTTAAATTCGTTACAAAATATCTCTGCAGTCTTTTCCTATGTGATATCTTTCAACTCATATACATCATCCTCACCTCATTATATTCATTCCGTAACCACTCCATATCACTTTTTCCCGTAGCCAACCTTTAACCATTTCGGTCTGTGAAATAGAGGCATCTCTATAACAACCATTGTCACTGTGAACAGAGGAAACATCTGTGGGGAAAAAACAACTTGTTAACGGCCATTCTCACCGTGAGCAGAAGACTAGTGAATTGAAGATTGAAGGAGAAGTTATGGGCCTCATCGTGAGAACTGAACCAGTTGGCACTAAGTACTTCGAAGGTTATCCCCAAATCAGAGAAATGTTACAACAAGCAGGATGGTTGCAATTCCTTGAAAAATTCAGTGGCTTTCACAAAGAGGTTACTAAAACTTTTGCAATCTTCAAATGGTCGAGGTTGAAGTTGGAGATATTAAATTCATTATTCTGAGAGGCTTTTATTGCGAAGCAATTTCCTAGACAAGGAGAAAGGTGGTTCAGAGCAGATAATTTCATAACGAAGCATGGAAGCCCAGTCTCAAGTCACAGTATGGATATTTACCATTTTTAAAAAGGGTATCCCTAACTCTGCACTAAAGAAAAAATGGAGGAACATGTTGCTTATCTTGCAAAAATTCATCACTTGTGAAGGAAGAGATGGTACTTTCTATGTTTACCATATTATGTTGACAATGCATTTCCTAGAAGAAGAACTCAATTTTCCTTTTTTCTTGCTTCATAGTTTAAAGAAAATGGCTTCAAGTGTTCAAAAGAGAATTCAATTTCTGGAGACAACTTTACACCACCATGGTTTAGTCAAGATTTTAATTGAATATCATTTAGCAAAAATGGGAGATACTTGGGACAAATCTCGATGAGAAATCACTTTGAGGAGCAGAAAAGGAACCTTCACACGAAGATAAACCTCTGGCTTGATAAATCCTCAAAGCTAAGAGCGTCTGCTGTCTGAAACGATGAAGAAGCGATTTACAGAAATTAGTTGATATTGAAGCGGCCAAGAAAGAGGATAATAAGAAAATTTTCCAGAGAGAAAGGAGAAGGGCCATCTCAACCGAGAAGGAGCCACAGACTGAGAGGGATACTAAAGAAAACAAAGGTTAAAAAAATTGGAGTCATAAACATAGAGGACGAAGAAACACCTACTGAGGAAGATTTTGATGAAGGAGCTCCTGAAATAGACCCTGCACAGCAAGAAATTTACAATTATGTTGAGTCATTGGAGAGGAGAGCTTCAGAAAGTAGAGACAGAACCCCTAGCCCACCAGAGTCTGAAATAGATGTGCTAAGAAGAGATAAGTACAAGCTAGAAGTACTTAATAGGCATATCAGGAATGAGAATGATATTTTGAGGGAGCAAGTTAAACTAAAAACCAATATGAATTCAACCCTGTCTCTACAAATGGACAAAGTGGACAAGGCCAATGAAAAATTGAAAAACAAAAAGAAAAAGTTAATCAGGGCACTTACCGATTTAAGGTTCAAGTTAGTCATTAGGAAGCCCAGAAGGACTTTGACTGCCAGGAAAAGCAGAAGAAGAGGGTTGGATGTTCTTGCAGAGGTCTCAGAGTTCATGGAATAGTTGCATGAGGACATGCAAGAATCTAGCAGTGGGGGTATGTTGAGCTCCAAAGATGTTCTTTCTTCCACCACATTCCACTCCATTTCCTTTGTCCATTATTAATCACAGGCTCAAATGATCAGTAGAATTAGTTAAAATTGATTTAAGAATTAATATCATGACTAACTTGCTATGTTTTTATGATTTTGTCATTGTAGTACTTTTTGAACTAGATCTAGCTACAGAATGCAGACATTCTGTAGCTAGTTGCCGATTCTGCAGCTGTCTTCATGTCTACGCAGGTTCTAGGTGTCATCTTGGAGAAAAACACATATGGGCATATTCCACATCATTCCCTCATCATTTTTTGCTCTCCACGAAGCTTGAACGGAATTCTGTAGGCGGTTATGTACGTGGGAACTCAAACTAGGAGAGAGACTCCTAATAGGACAAGGACAGTCCAGATGTCCTTAATTCTATTACGTGACCATCATCAGAGTCCTAGTTTGGTTTTTATTTTGAAAGACAATTATCCCTAGGTTATCTCAAGACAGTTATGTAATTTTGATTATAAATATGGCTTGGGAAACCGAGGGACAGGGTTAGATTTTGTGATTGATTGCTAGATTTCAGAAGTGCGAAAACACTCTGTTTTGAAGTAATTTCTCTCTAATGCAAGAATTATCACTTTGTTGAAAGCACTGAGTCAATCTTGAAGTATATTTTTCGTGCTACTCTGGTGGTAGAGGGCCCCTGCCTCCTGAGCAGCCTTGTTTATACGGGTTAGATAAGTATTTTAGTCTCATTTTCATTTCTAGCTTAGGCAAGTTTTTGAAGTTTATGTTCATATTTATTTACATTAATTATCATAGCTAGACTTACTCTTATAAACTCTTCCAAAATATCATTACGATGAATAAGGCATAGCTGTGGTATTGTAGGTTTTAGTTGCATTTCCTTTCGTTAATTATCACAGTTAGACTTACTCTAATAAACTCTTCCAAAATATCATCATGATGAATAAGGCATAGCTGTGGTATTGTAGGTTTTAGTTTCTTGTTTACACTAAGTGTCACAGCCGGTCTTACTCTTACAAACTCTTCCAAAATATCATTAACAACGAATAAGAAACAATTGTGGTGTCTTAGATTCTAGTTGTATTTGCTTTCAGTCTTATGTTTATGTTCGATTGCATTGAATAATACAACCATACTTGTTTTACAAACTCTTCCAAAATATCATTCATATTGAACGAGATGGGCTGTAGAATTCCATAGACTAGTTGCATGTTAATTTAGTTACAGCACTCCGGAGGTAGAATGCATTTAGTTCAGCTCTGTCACTACATTTCAAGTTTGATAATGGCATTTTAATTTAACACTGTTCATTGTACTTCAAGTATACTAGTAGCACTCTAGTTTATTCTTAGCTCACTATATTAGCACTCCAGTTTAGTTGTTATCCATTGCATTTTTAAATTGTATTAGTTGTTAAATTTAAATACCACGGTCTTCATTATTTACAAAAATTCTTTTGTTCTAACCTCATATTAATACATAATCATTTGGACAGAAGCTAGTATTAGTCTAAGACCTGGAGTATTTTGCAACATTTTTACCATTTCACAAATAAGCCTTTTCTCAAAGACTACTTTAAAAAAGAAATCTATAACTTTTGAGTGAGGCCTAGTGGTGCTAGATTGAGTTGCAGAACAGAATTAGAAGCTAGTTTAGAGTAGAAATCTTATTATGCTACAAATTTTCTTTTCCAAATATGTTCCAATAAACCTTTAACCATGGATGAGATGTTGTAACATTGTAAGTTGATTGTTTGATTGTCTAGTTAGGAGAACTTCATTTACACTTAACTTGTCCATTTCTCAAGCTCTTCCAACACATCTTTAATGAATGAATTGGATAAGTTTAAGCTCATGTTGTGATTTATTTCCTTGAAGTCATTATCAAGCTTTGCATTTGTTGTTTGCTAGCCATAGTTTAAGCTTTGCTCTGTTTTAGTATTTGCATTTGTTGTTTGCTAGCCATAGTTTAGGCTTTGTTCTGTTTTAGTATTTGCATTTTTTATTTGCCATCCATAGTTTAGGCCAAAAGCTTCTTTTCACCAGCATTTAGCTCTTTCCCTTTTCAAACATAAAACCATAAAACAAAAAACATCAGAAAACACTAAACACAACGTAGTGAGAAACAAATACCTAGGCACATATAGTGCACCACACTTCAGCAGTTTACCAACCCTAGCTGACAATTAATGAACTCAATTTAGGAACACTAGGTTGAGCACAAACAACTGGGACTGTAAAAGACATCAAGTGAATTTATTTCTTCAATCTGTAAAACAATCTGCTCTATAAGGTATAATGGAATGATCTCTTCATCATGAACTTCAGGTACCTGCTGTAGCAGAATTGAAATTTCCACTCAATTCTGAGAATGCTCTGGTGTTTGAAAACTTGTGGATTCACCAATATTATTCTTTGGTCATGGTGTTTGTAGTGCCTTGGAAAACTTTTCCGATTCATTCTTCAAATATTTTGGCTGAGACTTCTCTGTCTGATCGGGTGTATTATGGGTATGCTGAATTTCTTAATAAGATGATCTAGCTCCATTAATTCCTCCTTTTATTTTCATTTCAATCCCTTTGATTACTTTATCAATTATTTTCCCTGGGCTCTCATTCATGTTTTCGGATTCATTATCAGAGTGATCTGAATTCTGAGAATTATGTTGTGATTTCCCTAACTCATGATTCGATTTCTCTTGGGAATCATCTTCAGACATGCCTTTGGCTTCATTATCCAGGCTAATGCTTGGAGTCGGTCTGTTGACATCTTCAATAAACAATAAATCCAAAGGAATTATTTTCAGCCTCTTATTTCTATATTTTTGGAAAGCTTCAAAGTCATTTTGACTGAGCCGAGTGGATGCATTTTTCAGTACATCTGTGAACTTCTCCATGCCTTGAAAGAAATCATCAAACATATCTATCTCTTTTAAGAAAGGTTTCAGTTTAAGCTCTATAGTGAAATTCTTAATCACATCATTGGGGTCGTATGGCCTCTTTGTCATTACAGCCAAATTTAATAAAGTAATATTTGAAACTTCCTTGAATGTATGATAAATATCAAAGAGTGCAAAAGTACCACACTACAAAGGGAAATTAGGCCAAATGGCCTTCTTGGCATCTTTGAGTTGCTTATAAATACCACTTACTACAAGTTGGTAAGCGATTTCCCTAGCTAGTAACTTATCAGGAACATAATACGACAAAATGTGCAGAGAAGCATAACTCCCGAAAACTCTAATATAGGTGAAATTCTCTTCAGCAAGCCATCTGGAAATGGGCAAAATGTATGTGCTAGCCTCTGTAGAAATCCTAGGGGCTTTCTCATTAGATATAATCTTATGCATAGGTAACATGACTCCATTGCAAAATTTATAAAAGTGTAAATGAAAATCGGACTCCCAAAGGGCTCTGTGGTAAATATGGATTGGAGTGGGGTCTTGGGTTGTCCATTTCCATTCCATGATATGAAAACTTGAACAAAAGAAAATTGCGTCCATAACATAATCACTCATGTAAAAGGGGGGTATTGCCCTAGAGGAAACACTTCTTTTACTTCTATAATCCATAATATTTCTGGCCAAATTATCAGAGAGGATGTTTTCCAAATTCATAATTGAAGAATTGATGATTGCATCAATTAACGGGACCCATTCTACGGAAAACCTAGTAGTATCTGGCTTTACAAACAATCTACATAACATTCCAGCAGCATAGCAGTAAGGGGAGGGTAATTGTGCTATCATGTATACACCAAGTTTTTCCTATTCAGCTTGCTTTGGTCATCCTTCCATCCTTTTATAACTTTCATCAAGTCTGTTTGTTTCTTTGTAAAGCTTTGGACAAAATATTTTTCATAATTCTGTTGCAGCATGGGTAAGTGGTACATTTTCCTCAATCTTCCACAGTGAACAAACCAATATTCTCTAGATTTGAATTCTTAAATATCCTATTTGCTATGTTAAGGTGGTAAATTACCCACTTTACCATATCTATGTAGGGGAGAATATTCGGCCTCATTGCTACTTTGTGAAGAAACGAGCATGCAACGTTGAAGTAGGACGGGTCTGAAGAAATTGACGCGTTTGTTGTAGCTATTTTGACTATTACCCTTGGTTGTTCATCCTCGAAGAGTTGGTACATTACTTCCCATGAGGAACTGTCGCAATCGTTGTTGCAGGTCATATCTAAGAAGAATGGATACATGTCTAAGTCTTCAACAGCTGATATTTGGGAAATTTCCTTGCCTTTCTTTGTCATTCCAGTTACTCTCACTCTGTTAGATGGTTTCCTAAATTCAAGTGAACATAGTAAACTCAGATCTAAGATGAATGAAGAGAAGGATAGATATAAAACAATATAATCACAAATCCGGTGCTCAATTATTCAAAACAAGCTTAAAGTAGATATCAATCTTTCGAACCTTACTCCCATTAAATGTTGTTAATAACCCATAATTCTTCCTATCAAATCTCTTACACACCTTTTTATGTAATATGTCTAATCTATCAATTTAAGACATTATATCTTATATCTGGTTGATTAGATATGAATCATTTCGCGCACTTGAGTAATAAGTATCAATATCGTATATGTCAACTCTAAACCATTACCATTTAGTTATGTTTTTGTCACCGATGAATTTCGCGAAGTGCGATCTGCACAAATCGCAGATCACAATTTTCATACGGTAATAAAACTTTACACTTAGTTATTCGCTGTGAAACGTGAAGTGCACTAAGGAATTATTCTTATGCGCTTTATTGGACCTTTGGAGCATTATAATTGTTGCTTTATTGATTCATCAAGTCCAACCCATCGAAATTTTTAACGGATTGCCATAAGTTGATTATTTTAAAAGGCGAGATACGATTTATTTTTAAAGGGGTGTTTAAAGCATTTGGAACAGGAATTATATATGACTCAAAAAAGGATGTAGCGCATATCGTAGTTCACAACACTTATATATGTTTTAATTTATTTTTTTTGTAAGTTATGTGAATTTCGATGAGCGCTTTTTAAAATAAAAAACCGAAAAAGGGAAAAAACCTTTATTTCCTAAAGTTTTAGACTTAGGCTAAGATAAAATCAAGCTCATAAATTTATTTATTTTTTAAAGGGTCCCCGTTTATTGAAAGTAAATAGGGGGTGTTGTATAACACAACACATGGGTCGCCCTAAGAGCTGTAACATATATGTTTCATTCCCTCCTTCTATCCTCTAGGATGTTCAGTTTTTGTGGACTTTTCCAAACCTGTGTTTGCCAAGTAGAATTGTCCCCATCCGCAATTTGACATAGATGGTTGATCCCTGATTCCATGAGAAATTTTCTTAATTCCATAGATAGCAGATGCACCCGCCCACTACCTAACCAAGCATCCATTCCAATCCGAACCTGCATGCCCGATCCAATGCACCAAGCAAGACCACGTTTGATGATAGCAATTGATTTTCTTATTGCGCGCCATACAATGGATGAGCCTATCCTGCATCTAATGGGACCTCTGATCCAATCAAGAGTGGACATAGGTGTGATTTATTTCATATATGTTACCTATTGCCGGATTTTTTTTTAATGTAGTAGTTGACATCCCAATTTCGCAGCCAATGCAGTGGAAAAAATATTTAAATCCTTGAGGCCCCATCCTCCCAATTGTTTGGGTTTGGAAATTTTGTCCTAGCTTATCCAAGCATAAGTGTTTCCCTCCTTCTTCCACCTCTAAAGGAATCATCGATAGATTTTTTGTATTGTATTTTTAACTCCCTTAGGGATCCAAGAAAGTGCCATCCAGTACACCGGAATCGCCTCCAATACCGACTTGATGAGGACTAAGCGCCCGGCTCTAGAGAGCCATATTTGTTTCCAGATATTGACTCTTCTCTCCACTTTCGCAATAAGCTAGTTCCAATCCATGATTCACTAATCATTGGGTTTTAGCCTGAACCCCATATATTTGAGCCCCTCCTCTTATTCCAGTGATCAAATTGGAAATGTTGGAGAGCATGTCTACACTCTTGAATGGTGCATCTTGTCATCATGATAATGTATTTGTTGATATCGAGCAACATTCCTATAGCTTTACAAAAAATTGTCAAAATAATCTTGAAATTGTTGGAATCGTGAATGGATCCATCTAGAAATATGAGTACATCATCAACAAATAACAGATGATTCAAATGAATATATTCATTAATTTTTACCCCCATAAATTCCCATATGCCCTAGTCGAGGCTATGAGCTTTGTTAGCCCCTCCATGATCAAATCGAAGACCAATGGGGATAAAAGGACATCCTTGCCTGAGGCCTCGCCCTGCATGGAAAAATTTAGATGTCACACCATTAATGAGAATGTTGAAATATGCATTAGTGATGCAACACATGATCCAGTTTATGAAAGAGTGGGGGAAGCCATTTACATAAGGAGATGGGCCTATAGTCGTTGAAGGACAGTGGATTGTCAATTTTGGGGATGATAGAAATGAATGTGGAGTTGAATCCCTCATACATTACACTCGAGACTCTGCAATCCTCAATGGTCATAAGAATGTCCTTACCTATATGATCAAAGAAGGGTAGATAAAATTCAATGGGCCATTCATCCGGACCAGGGATCTTGTATTTTTTGAACCATTTTAGTACTACTTCTATCTCTCCTAATGTCAACACAACATTGAGATTATTATCATCATCATCCCCCACATACCTTGGCATATTCCTGGAAATACTAAGCACCTCTAATATATTAGCCACTTGTGGGTCTCTGTATATATGGGAGAATTGTACCCATGTCTAAGAGTTGATGATAAGTTTTCGCCACCCTACGAGCCTGGTCGTCCAATTCCCAAATGGTTTTGTTGCTCTTCTTGCCCTTTTCACATTGCTGAAATAATTTGGTATTGTTATCACCAGCCTCAAGCCAGATATCCCTGCTTTTGTGTCTCTAAGTTTCCTCTTTTTGTCTTAATAGATTGATATTTTCCATTTCCAGTTGGAGTAGTTGATCCTTTGTCGCACTAGATGTGAACCCCAGACATTCTAATCTAGTCACTAGTGTTTATATCCCTTTCTACCCTCTATAACTCTTCTTCATCTAGAATCATTTTCTCCCTTTCCCATTTGATATTCCTATCCTTGATCCTAGACAAGTTGTTGGCGATGACTCTCGTCGACATTATGTTATGATCTTGTTGGCAATGGTTCCATGACTCCATAATTATCTTGTGGAATTCAGGTTCATCCATCCATGTGGAATTAAACTTGAAGGAGGAGTGAGACTTGTTATTCTCTCCATGGATTTAAAAATAAATGGGCGAATGGTCTGAGATGCCTCCTATTCCCACCCATTGTATAGCCCTGTCCACCCTATCTACTAACTTGGATTTGATCGGGAAGAGATCCAGCCTACGTGCTAGTGTTTCTTCCCCTATCCTTCTATTGCAACAAGTAGGAAGTTTTTAGGCATATCCAGGTCGAGCATGTTAGCATTATCAATCATTTTCTCAAAATAATCCAACAGGGGATCCTACATAGCATGGGGACCCCAAGATTTTGCTTGTCCAATGTAGAATTTTAGGTCTCCACCCATTATGATATGATTTACCCTCATGATCTAAGAGCCCATCAACTTATCCCATAATGTTGTCCTGTTATGACAGGGGCCATATATGTTTAATATTCTGAAAGGGATTCCAATATCCGATGTTGTAATGTATGCACCAGGTATCTGTTCCCTTCCCAATAAATTGTTAACTTGGATGGTGTGATTATTGAAACCTATGGAAAATCCCCCAGAACGCCCTCTCACATCCAAGTTCTGAAAACACCAATCCAAATATAGTTCGGTTCGCAGCTTGTGAACAACCTCCCCAGACCCCAATGTTTCTTGAAGAAAAATGACATCCACTTTCTCTAACACAAGTAGATGCCTACTACAATTGAATGATAGACAAATCATGGATCACCCATGGTAGGGGTATCCTTTGCTCTAAGAACCCGTTCAATTGAAATGTGTCTCCCTGATGCCACCTCAATCCCCACTTGAAGGATGGCCTTGGAGAGCAAGGATGGTCTACCCCTCGTGGATTTCAGAACCTTGAGGGAGGGATTGTCACCTAACCCATATGAGTCACTTGGTAGGGCTTTGGCTGGGGACATAAGATTATATCAATGGGAGGAGCTAAATCCCGAATGCTCAGATAGAGCTGAGGGGTCAGAGCCATCAACATGAATGGTAAGGAAAGGTATGGAAGGATGAGGGGGAGAAGATGCAATAGGGCAGCTAATGGGGACTAGATTTATTTTATTATTTTTTGGACTAGATATAATATTTGATACAACAGGAAATGTAAAATGCATAACATTAAAATTTTTAGGGCAAGAGGGAGAGATCGAAATACGCGGAATGGGCCTGGAATCCTCCTCTTGTGGTTGAGTGACCAATGTTGGAGTCGCTAATGGAGTTTCTTGTGGAGCGGTCATGGGAGTCACCTTTCGGGAGGCGCGCAACGGTCTCGATTCAGTGGAATGCATTTCCTGAGCTATAACAATGCCAAATACCTCTGTGGTTTGAGTCCCCACATGCACCAAAGTTTTTGGGTGTTTTGAATTGGCTGCAATGATAAGTGGACATTCCTTATATCGATGCCCAACCTCATGGCATCTCCTACATCTGAAGGGCACCCCTTCATAATCAATAATTTGGCATATGTTAATATCCTTGTACTTCAAACAATAATTCTCCACCAGCCCCTTGCAAGTGTCCAAATGCACCACGATTCTCGCCATAAAGATGTTTCCGGTCTCCATGTAGGACCAATCATGATCTAATTAAAATCCCAGGTCTTCTCCAATGCACCTGAGGACATCCTCCATTCAGAATTGCAGTGGCAGACCAGGTAAACGCACCCAAATGGGACTTGCTCCCATTTTTTCCTTGTCTCGGTCAAATAAGGGTGTCCATCAATTGAGAAGGACCAGTGTCATCTCTATATGCCACTATTTTGAAAGTACCCAGTTTTCCTTGTCTGGGTGAGGGAATATAAGGGTGAACCAACCCCTATTCATTGTGAGGATAGCAGGGAATTGTTCCAGTATATTTCCCAATATCGTAGAGGTCCAATTTTTAATTCTGGCTGAGGTATAATTTCTTCCTCGAACCCTTCCAACCAAAACTGTTTAAGCGGTCTCCTCCGCTTGTTGCAGGTTGATGCCTTCCCCGAAAACCAGGACACTACCTTTTTCATGGCTCTTAGTACACTTAGCCTTCTTTTTTCCCATTTTGTGAGCTGGTATGTATCATTTGAGAACCTTTTCTTCTAGAAGGGTATCGTCAGAGTTTGATGCCCTGTTGTCTTCCAGCTGTGGAATCGACAATGGAAACCCTTCAAAACTTCCTGAATATTTGACAACAGGAGGGAACCCTAGAATATCCTATGGGTCGAGAAGTTCCTCAACGGGTCTAATCCCAAGGTGTTTAAATCCAAAATCCCCGTCGTGGGCACCACAAAGACCCACCGTGCTCTCAGTGGCCACTACTATTTCCTTTGGGATAAATGGAGGTTTTTGGTTGTTCCATAGTCAGAGAATTGACAGTGAGGGTATGGAGAAAGTGGGTGTGGCTAGCATATCAAGGCCCATGTCAGTAAAATGCTCCGTAATAATTGGATTAGTAACCCTAATCCTTGTTTTCCCGAGTGTTGGCTCACCCTCCTCCATGTCCATCAATCGAGGTTCCACCTATTCCGTTGCGGTTGGCGTCACATCCATGTGAGACCCAATTGTCTATTGAGGTGGGTAGTTGGACCAAATCTGTGACAGCTCCAGTGTATAGGGGGAGTATTCAAGTTTCTTTTCCTCCGTAATGGCGTTTCCAGTAGAAGCAGTATTTTCCATATGCAACCCCCAAACCCTCTTGCCTTCTGCGAATAATTATGATAAAAATTCTCAGGGTCTGTAACCGTCAGTCATGCTCCGCTGGGGTCCAAGAGTATGCAGTCAAAATTATTATTATTCTCTTATGCCGAGTTTTCGGCACTCATGAATGTCGTGGAGCCCTTCAGGCAGTCAACCCCTCTTACTGTTATTCATGACAGTTAAAAAAATTATGGTTTCGTGTGGAGTTAGCCTCGCGCCAAAAAATCCATCACCAATGTGTGGCCAAGATTAAACCTTGAGTTCCCATCTCATGGTATTCCATCGCAGGTTCTGCCATAGCTAGGGTATCGGACCTGCACTAAACCGCCATTGCTAAGTTTCATCTGCCCTCTAATGATAAGTTTTACTAATGTGTTATGTTCATATTTTATGACATTCATTGTCAATCTTCATATTTTCTTCATATTTTGTGCTATTCACTGTTCATACCTTGAGGTTGATTTCATCTCAGAACTCCCGTTGTCTACAATCCATTGTGAGGGAGATGTGTAATTGCTTCAATTCTCAATAGGGATTTGACAAATGATATTTTAAAAAATATCAACAAAAAACACATTTCAATATTAGTCATAAGTAAAATATTTCGATGTACACTTCAAG